>RJWM01027922.1:0-26197 GCA_004363535.1 Dasyprocta punctata | reverse complement strand
TGTGTGTGTGGCACTGGGGATCGGATTCACAACCTCATGCCTGTCAGGCAGGCACTTAAGCCACTGAGCCAAGCTTCCGGCTGTAGTTTTTTGAGACAGGGTCTTACTATGTAGTTCAGACTGGCCTTGTGCTCATGTTGCAGCCCAAACCAGCCTCGAACTCACAACACACACTCCTTTCTACCTCAGCCTCCCGAGTGCTGGGATTAAAGGTGTGCACCACCACACCTGGCTAACATGTCTATCAATTTTTTATGTTTATTTCTTGGAACCATCTTTAACTTGTAACTGAGGTAAGAATCTATCTTGGTTGTCTTTCCTTAAATAGCAAATCAATTGTCTTAGAAAAACTTGAATAATTTGCTTTGTAAAACATACTTTAAATCTGGAGAATTAAAAAAAAGTGACCTCTTTTCTTTTTCTGAAACAAAGCCAAGATAAAGCTTTAAAAAATTAATTTGTTATCACTTCATATTTATATTACCTAAACACTTCAAATATAGTGGGTTTGGCACTTCCCAAAGCACGGATATGACAAGTTCATTCCCTTAATTAAAAGCCATGACTGAACTGTCTTTCCTGAAAACCAAGCTTTAATCACTGTTGACCAGTCCACTGTCTGCTTGCAGTCCCCCACCCCTCACTATGAGCCTCCGCAGTCTCACTTCTTTGCCCCTTTCCCTAGAAAGGAGGTCATATCACTTGAATTGGCTGACAAAAGCAGAAAATGCATGTAGATGTCTATGTCAGCAATTTCTTTATGACATAGTAAATCTATTTATGATGCTTCTCCCACTATTAGTGAATGGATAGAACAATTCTTTGTTGCAGTGTATTTAATGAACCTGGCCAACATCCCACTAAAGGAAGCAGTCTTCTCTGACACCCACCCAGTCATTGTGACAAATGAAGAAATGCACCCACGTGTTGCCAAACATACCAGCCACACTCCTTAGTGGCAAGGAAGGAAGGAAGAAAGAGAGGAAAACTGGAATTGAATCAGAAATGACACAATGTCATTACCATAAGGCATCTTTCCCAGTTCCCTTTCTACTCTCTAGCTATCCAATTCTAATTTTTCAAAGATTACTTTTTCTACAGTTTTCTTGAATTCTAATTGTAGGAGATACGTTTCTCCTTTGATTTCCCTCTTCCACGGCCCCATCTCTCTACATCCATCATTCATCCATCCAGCCATCTATCCATCCAGGTGTCTATCTTTATGGTAACTATTTATTGTGCCTCAGGCATACTGCCCACTTTCTTCTAATACTATAGCTTTAGACATGACTAACTTATCTGGTCTCACACACTATGATCTCAGGCAGATTTCCACATGTGACCAACCTCTGCATCTTCCAGAGCTGGTGCTGAATAGTAGTGGAATGAAAATTATTGACTGTAGACATAAATTTTGATACACATCTGAAATATTTTTTCAAAGGCAGTAAGAATAGGGTTTTTTTGTTTTGTTTTGTTTTTGTTTCAAATACAAGACAAAATGAAACAAAACAAAACAATGAGGACAATCTTGGGTTTCAAAAACAAGACAGTAGGAAATCAACAATAGTTACTGTATTGCGTATTGTTATCCTCTAAATAGTTGCTCAGACTACCAGGTATAGGCATGCAAAGTTAATCAAACAATACAAGCCCTTAATTGTTTCTTTATTCCAGTTGCCATCATTTCAGAAATTTCAGGTGAGTGACTTCCAAATTTTTCTATGTCTATGTCTCTTGGGCTTGTTTTGGGTAAGGTATAGGTATGCAAAATTAATCAAACAATATAAGCACTAAGTTGTTCTTTCTTCAGTTGCTATAATCTCAGAAGTTTCAGGTGTTTGACCTGCAATTTCTTTTGTGTGTATATCTCTTGGACTTCTTTTGGGTAGGCTGAAGGACTGCAAATGCTTCTTCCTCCTTTGTCGTGACATTTTCCCACACTTCCCCAAGTGAGCTAGCTGCCAAGTCCCAGGCACTTCCTGCACTGACTGCCTGCCATGTGGTGCAGAGGCTTGGGTTAGGCACCAGAGTTCCTCCAATATGAAGTTTCTGGGGTGGTGGAGAGGTGTGGGGCAGTGGCTCACCAATGCTCCCCAGTGTGGCCTCCTCTCTTCCGGGTCCATGGCAGTGGGCCTGGTTTTCTTATTTTTGCTGGATTCCTGCATTACCTCTCTCCACGGGCTTCAAGTCTCACTTTAGATCCTTCCTGGGCCCAAAGGACGCACTTCCCTCCTTCTTTTCCTCATGTTGCTATATTCTAGTCTTTGGACAGCAAATCATGGAGAGGTTCTTTCTCTGCTGCTCACCACTCCACCATCTTCCATGGAAGTCCCCCAAATAGATTTTTTCTTTCTCAAAAAAAAAAACAAAACCCTAATAATGCTTTTCTGGGTTTCACAATATTTACATTATTATCTGAAAAGAATTGCCCACAACTTCACCACTTTTTCAGAGTATAAAGTAAGATGCATCAATTTCCTTCCTCAACCAGTCAAATCTTGTCCCCACAGGTAAGTGTGGCCGAGAATTTGTTGTTTTCCTTTCCGGGCGTTATAAAACATGTTTATGCAAATTCACAGACTGCCATGCTTGCACATGCATTTACTAAATTAACACACACACAGCAGGTTAAATGAAGCATGAATTTGACAATACAGGTATAAACTTATGCAGTAAGTAAATTACAATATTTAATTTAAATGTGTATAGTTCGTTATAACTACAAAACAGTCTTTTTTACTCCCTAGTTCTTTGCTCAGAGAAGTTGGCAGACTAGTCCGATGGTCAGTAAATATTGGAATAAAACTTGAACCTAGGTCTTCTGCTTCCTATTTCAATATTGCTTCTATTGTGTAAAGTAATCTCTGGAGGTTATTTGAGAAGGTTTCTTTCCAAATGAAATTATTCTGTGACTTCAGTGGTCAATGTTGAATTCCTTTGAAATGCTTAAATATTTTATTACATTGATAATAAACAAGAGACAATATTTATCAAGAGCTCAGCATGTGCCAGAAACCATACTAAACACTTGACTTGTGTTATCTCACTTAATCCTCCAAGAAACACATCAAGTAAGCAGTACTGTCAATGGCATTTTTAATGAGGAGACTTGAGGTTCTGAAAAGGAAATAATCTGCAGCTGGAAAGGATTTTCTGTCTCCAAGGTTTGTACATTTAGCCATTGTACTTTGTGGCACCCATATATACTCTATTTAAGTGAAATGTTAAATAAGTAACTATTATGTAAAATAGAATGTGATATGAATTTGCTCTGAGTTCTACTGTAGAGATATTTTCCACATGAAAGTAGAGAAACAGGTCTAATGTGTAGAGTAAGATATTTAGATAATGCTTGAATAACAGCAAGAGACAGAAAACAACAAGGAAGAGAGAAACAAGAACACAGAGAGAATGATTGAGAGAAAGACAGACCTAGGATACACAGGCAGAGTCAATGGGAAGAGAGGACCAGAGCTCTGGCCCTTGTGAGTCCCCTGGGATTCTCCAACCCAACCTGGGGCTCATTTTTCTTGTATCCCTGGATCCCTTGGTGCCTGCACTCTTGAGCTAAGAACTCAGACCCATGAGTCCCTTGTTTCTCTAGCTGGAAGGCAGCTGTGGTTGAGCAGGAGGTTGTGGAGAGGCAGGAGTGGTCTCTTAACATCTACACAGTCCTGAGAGTAGGTGCTGGATGGAGAGGAGCCCAGGAATTCTGCAACTGTGATGCGAGGGGCAAGAAAAACCCAGCCTTACCTGGTGGGCCGAACTGCCTCTGCCTGGGCTGAGCTGGGGAGGTGAGGCTGTATGGGGTACTAGGGGCAGATGTTAGAGCCAGCCAACCCACCAGTGAAAGAGGCAGGGATGCTGTCCCTTCACGCTTCCTGAGGATGTTCTCCCAGTAAGACCGGATGTCAGAATGAGTACCATTCTGTTAGTACAGTGGAGGGGGAGGGCAGCTGTTTGAGACCAAGGTGGCAGGTAGGGAGGGGCAAGGGCAGAGATGCCAGAGGGTGGAAGGGTGGAAGCATGATCATGATCACGGCATGGGCGGAGGAAAACCTCTTTTGCCCTTGGGTGGTGGCATCATGATAAAGGGCATCTGAGTCATCAGGGAAGGCCTGGAATAACTGGGATGGGTTTCTACATCAACCTCCCTCACTTCCTTTCCAGTCATTTGGTTGTTTTCAGATTCCCCATCTTTGCCTGCCCCTCCCCCCACAAACAAATCTGGTTTGTGTATAGTGTGTGCATGAGTGTGTGTTTATATCTGTTTGTTCTGTGCACAATTGCTTCTGGTTAAGAATATTAGTTGAAAATATAAGAATTTGTAATTATTTGGCTTTTTTTGAACTACAACATACTGTTTTTTTAAAAACATGCCTCAACCCAATTTGGTAAACTAAAATTAAAACCCAGGTAGAATTCTTTAGATTGAATAAAACTAATGAACTCACAAGGTGACAACTGTCCCCAGCTCTGTAACTGTGCATCTCGCACCTTTCAATCAGAGGCTCTATCCCGAGAGAAGACTGTAGAGGCCAAGGTCTTGCAGCCATTGGCCACAAGTCAGATGAAATTGAGGCAGGGACACGCTGCCAGCCCTCCTTGCTGCCCACAGGCCCAATCCCACTACTCTGCTTCCGGCGTCTCTCTCATTCCAGTCACCAGGGTCAGTTCAACTGGCTTGCAGGTGAGACTGACAGGCAGCTCGGTCAACTGAGAAAAAGATTTCATCCACTACCCTGGAGGTTTTCTAAGGAACTGCAACCTCCCGGTCAGGATGCCCAGGCAAACCTTTGTCTTGCTGCTTCTCCTGGACCTACCTGCCATTGATGCCTGTCCTTGAATTGTTAGTTCCAAGGCAAGGGCATTTGCTCAGTTGAGTCAGTCACTGTCTAACATGGAATCCTCACAAGTGACTGCCATAGGTTCAAAGATTAGCTTAATAATTTTGGAGGCTTAGCTTAAAGTGAAAAATGTAGACATTTTGTTCCAAAATTGTTAAGGGTTTAATGGAACAAGAGATTCTTATAGCAAATGCAGACCCTTCTGACGATAGAGTTTGCATGCACGTGTGCACACTCATGAAGCTGGCCCTCACTGGCTCAGGGGCAGAGGCCAAGACCGTCCATCCTCCGGGTCAGGAAACACACAAGGTCTCCCCCAACCCAGAGGACACCAATTGCCCTTCCAGGTCAGCCCCTACCATGTGCTGCTTTCCATGGAGTTTCTGGTGGGCACAGCAAGGGACCTGGGAATGAATAAGCAGGACCAAATTCAGAAAGAAAACAGTGTTTCTGGAGCCTGACGGGTTATTCTAAGCTGATGCCTAAATAATCCAAACGATTTCACCCAAGTAGCTGGGAAATAGTTTCAAGAAAGATTCCCAGGCCTGAGTAGGAGTTGGGGTCACAAGCAGGCACAATTCCTGATTCTGGCCATCTTTTTCTGTAAATCAAAGTTCTGAACAGCCCTCCAGGAGCAGCATGCCCTCACCTGGTTGCCCACAAAGCACAGGTGAGGACCCACCGGTCAGGTGAGGTGCCCAGTCCAAGTGTGGCCAATCAGAATCCCAGCAAGACTGCATCTTCCTCACATAAACTCCCACCCAGCACTTTGGGCCAAGTGGACAGGCAGAATCACTTTCAGGCAAAAGACCATGCATACTCAGTTTCAGAGTTTGAGATCAGGTCAAGATTCAAACTTTCTGAAAGGAATCGAGCGCCCCCTGCTGGGTTCTAAATGGCATTAACATTAAACTACAGCAGCAAGTTTTAGGTTGGATTTAATCTTGTACAAAAACCAGTGACAATAATATATGACTCATGGTGGCAAAGTTATGAGTTATAGAATAGTTATAGTTGTTGAATGTTTAAATGTTTCATGTCTCCCAGGTTTCTAACAAAAATTCTTTCAATTGTCTCCTCCATAGAAACAAAGCCAAGAACCTGGGCATAGCGGTGCACACCTGTAATTCCAGCACTTTTGGAACCTAAGGCAGGAGGATCATCATGAGTTCAAGGCCAGCCTGGACTACACAGTGAGACCTTGTCTCAAAAACAAACAAACAAACAAACAAACAAGGTCAATATTTGGAAGTTCTGAGTGTCCTGATAGGATTTTCTTCCCATTCCAAAAACACGTGGCCACGGAAGTTTTCACACAGGAGGTAAAAACAGTCTGAAGCAGGGACACGGCTCTGAGATCTGATAGCCCAGGATGGAATACACTGACTGAGTGGTTTGGAATAAATCCTTTCACATGAAACAAGTAACTTCAGCTTGGAACAAGTCATTGAACTTTAAATCCATTTCCTGATCAAAGAGGACAATGACATGCCCCCCCCCAAAAAAAAGAGTATGAAAGAGCTAGAGATCCGGAAGTGCCTGATTATTCAGAGTTGCCATTGCCATTACACTGCTAAGAGGTGGGATTAAGTTGGGGTTCAAAGGACAGGCAACTACTGGCCTCATTGTTTCTAGAGAACACAAGTTGTATCTGCAGTCCAGTGTCTGGCTCAGAGAATTTAGTCCTGGGTCATAATGTTATAGGCAGCTGAGTTAGATAGAAATATTAAAGGCAGTCATACAGGGATAGGTCCTCTAAGGACCCAGTGCAGAAGACAAGATACCTTGCACTATGGAGGGAAATAAACACCTCCCGCTGTGGGCCAGATCTCAAGACAAAAGACAAAACAAATGCAGACACACTCTAAGGATAAACATCCAGGATTGATATTCTAAATAGGTATTAACCACTTTGAGAAAGGCAGAAGGAGCCACGAACCCAACCCCTACAGGTAAAGACCCTGTTATTCATGCCCTCTTGCTGTGCCTGGCTTTTAATCAATTCTACCTGAGTAATTACTGGTAATCTTAGGGAGATCCCGTTTTTTCCCACCTTGGACCCACCTCACCTCATGGTTTTGCTCTATAAAAGTCCCTAGAAAAGACAGTCTTTGGCAACCTACTTGGGACCTCTTCTGTCTCTTTCTCTCAGACAGAAGCTTTCTTTCTGTCAATTAATATATTTTGTTCTTAACCTCCGTTGTTCCTAAAATTCACTCTTTGATTTTAGAGAACACGAACTTGTGGACATCTAGTAGGTTGGGAGTTTCTTTCCCCTGTATCAATCAGGTAGCATCACAGTTGATACCTGAGTCGGTTTAGACCCATATGACCGTCATCCAGGGTGCTGGCTTTATTAAATACACTTAGAGTAAGCAAGACTGAAGAAGTCTGCCTCCAAGAGATAACCACGTCCCCCTGCTTCTGTCTCCATCTTGCCAGTCTAAGCCACCATGTCTCACTCTTCTAATTTGTTTTCCACTAAAATCTATCCTCCAGTGTGACTTATATTTAAAAAACAAATTCACCAGGCTAGTCCCCTATCTCTGGTTAAAGCTTTTCAATGACTCAGAAAATTTTTAACAAGATCCCTGCCTACCCAGTCATCTTGATAGTAATGGGCTTTAACAGTTTTGTCCCTCTGTAATCAATTCTCACCCTTCAACTCTTTCCCTAGTTTTTCCTACTTATCTGTTAAGTGTACAGAGGGCTAATCAGACTCTCAGCTACCTGTTGGAGAAAATGACAGGGAATAAAGAAAGACAGAGACAATTTTCAAAGTACAGTGGGGGACCAGGAGTAGATCTGCCTCAAGTGGACTGACTTTGCTACCCCAGTGATTGGACCATTTTTATTAGTTAGCAAGAAGTGCAGAGGGAGGGGTGGCATGAGTTTCATGGAACAGCCACTAGAGATAAGGAGTATAAATGAGGAACCAGACTTTCTCTATGCGCAGATACCTGTATTTGGACAAACGTCCTCAGCAGATGCTATCTTACTTTTGGAATGCTGGTTATCAGCATTCTGCCCATAGCCAGGGGCCATGCAGCCTTGCACGCTTCCCTGTTCCTGAGGCAAGATAACACTGACCTTCAGCCTGGGAGATCTGAATTATGTAGCCTAGTCCCCAGCAAAGTGTTGGTTCACAAATGGAAGGGAGGTTGGCATATGCCTGTAATCCCAGCACTTGTTAGGCTAAGGCAGGAGGATTACCGTGAGTTCGAGGCCAGCCTGGGCTACATAGTGAGATTCTGTCTCAAAAAATATCAAAACAAAACAAACAAACAAAAAAAACACAACGACAACAAAAAACAAATGGGGGGGTACAAGAAATATTGCATTTTATTATTATCTTTCAACCAAATTAAATCTACTTGGTTAAATGTGGTCGGTCACTCAAGTGTTCCATCTCTTTTTAACCTCTCATGAGCATTTAAGGCATTCAAGAGCGAACTGGGAAATGGGTGAAGACATCCAGCCCTCAGTCCACCAGGCTCACCTGGCTCTCCTTGCTGTCCTCATGGCCAAGTCTGAGGGGCCCCTAGAAGGAGGTGAAGCCAAGGTTTGGAGGCCTTGTGGAGGCAGGAAGATTCCGTGTCGAACTTCAGATCTCTCCTGGGGTGCCCTGCAAACCACGAACCTCTGAAGTTCACCACTTCATCAGGGTAGCACTAGCAAATGGGACACATTTTCTACTACCCTTGGCTTCAGATCCTCTTTCCTCCTGCTCTCCCCACCTCACGGGTAAGTGGTCAGGCTGTGGGGGAGCAGGTCAGCTTCCTGCTGTGCATGGAAAGCACCCAGGACTGGGCTACTTCCTTGGAAAACAGAAAGAATTTAGAACCAAAAATTAGTAGTTCATATTATGTGCGTTATCACCAAGTCCCTCTCCTTGAGTACCCAGTGTAAATCAGGTCCTCCCAGGGGCGCTCTTCCGTACCCTGCAGCAGTCACTGTGGTGCCCACATCCCTTTTACTGGATCTGTGCTCCCCTTCCCCAGCATCTGTGCTGGCTGCCAAACACCCGGCAGTGGGTTGAGTGCAGTGCTGGGGGAGGGTCGGAGCCAGTGACTGGCAATCCACGGGTGACCCTGGCCCCTTGACTCAAGGCAAAAAAACCCTTGATTCCACCACAGTCCAGAGCTCCTGAAGGATTAGGCCAAGACTGGACTGCGGCTGACAGCACGTCTTCGCTTGCTGTCTTTCCTTGCCCCGCCCTGCTCCCCTTTCTGGCTCTCCTGAGCGCACCTGCACAAGACACCCTGCCTTAGGCTTTGGTTCCAGGAGCCAGACCTAAGCCACATCTTTTATTTTTCTTCCTAGCATATGACAATCTGCAATCATAGATTTGTATGGCTATGGGTTTAATATTTACAACCCTCCACTAAACGAAGCCTCCGAGAAAGTGGGAGCCATAATTTTTCTGTTGGCTGCTACCTTCCCGGCACCAAATATGGTACTTCGTCCAGAGGACAGGCTGCCTGGGTTCCAGGACAATGCATCCCAGTGTTTGAGGGTTGGCCCCAAAGAGTCTGAAACTGAAAAATGGCCCAGGATTGCAGAGTGCAATTTCTCGGGGGACTGACAGAAATGTGGTTCTAAGGGGCCACAAGACCCAGGTGAATTCCCACTATTTGGGCCAGAAGGAAGAGTATACTTATGAGTTAGCACACAAAGGCCTTCATCTTGGCAGGAATGTACCTGGTTTACCTTGAGCTAGTATTAAAGAGTCAAGAGGGTCCTGGGAGCCAGCATCAGGTTGGAAAGGTCCGCATACCACTCTAATGGTTTTACCCATTTCTGGTTTGCTGGGAAATGGTGCAGGAAAACCCAGCTGGGGTAACTTGGGGGCAGTCAGGGAGGCTCTGACCCAAGACAGCTGCAGTGACATCAATCTGCAACTGTGTAACGTGATTTGAACTGGAAAGCTGGCAGGAAGCAGAGGCTGAAACAGCCCCTAGCCTTCCTCCGCAGGCACTTTTCTCTTCAAACAGTTTGGTATACACAGCTGAAGAAAGCCACCCTCCAACAGCAGGAAGGCCTCTAGGAGTCTGCCATCGCTAAGCTGGTCCTAGATGGTCCGTTTGTAAAGCCCCCATTGACAGTCTGACTATCCCAGTTAGGTCACCCAGCTCCTGATATTGAGCCACAGTTCTGCTACCGTATCACAGGTCATACCTTGGCCCATGAGGCCATTCCTGGCTGGGAGGACAGTTCTCAGAGGTCATAATTCAAGCACAAAGACCAAGCGGTTCCATGGGCATCATATTTAGATTCAATGAAATCAGGACAACTTTCATATTTTACCAGTTTACTACTAGTTCAGGAAAAGCCTAGGCTTGCCACGTTCCTACATGCTCATGTGTTAGACACTACATATCACAAATATAGAACAGATATTTAATGAGAATGAGAAAACTGTGGCTAAGTTTTATTTATTTATTTATTTATTTATTTTTGAGCCAGGGTCTCACTATGCAGCCCAGGCTGGCCTTGAACTCCTGGTGATTCTCTTGCCACAGGCGTCCAAATGCTGGCATTCCAGGTGTGTGACAGAATACCCTGCGGTGCTTTAATTTTTGGAAAACCTTAGGCATAAAATTTTTCCTGAACTTTTCTCCTAGGCTTTCTCTTCATTTGAGAGACTGCTGCCTTGAGGTTTATTCTGAAGATGAGCGACTTCTCAGCAGGACCAGACACAGAGGGCGGAGACAGGAGCTGCCACCCTGAAATCAATTTACCTGTTTTGTAATGCACTTCTTCCTAAAAGCTGCCTAAACAGAACACCCAGTAAAAAAATAAATAAATAAATAAAAGAGAGAGAAAAGAAATAATCCCAGGAGATTAATACATGAATGTGTTCTGCAAATTACAAATTCTTACACAAATGTTTCACTAGTGACAAATATTTCATGGTGTTTTGGTTATAGCTCCAAAGGCTCTGAGGAAATAAATGTCATTACTGGATAAAGCCAATGGTCCAATTAGCCAAAGATTCTGTCCTGGGGCACCAAAGCACTTGTGTGGAGAGCAGAGGTTAACTATCAAATAACTTCTTAATCCAAAAATTTAAGTGAAGTTTGAAAAGACCTTGGGGAATCTTAGGTATCAGTAGCGGCATGTACATCTGCAGGCCACATCCACTCACGAGACTTCTCAAAGCGGGGTGCGTGGGTGAGAAATCAGTAATTCTCCATATGCCTGACTTCCCTCTGCCCTTCCCCCTCACACTTTCGACTCTCTGTGTCACAGGACATATGTAAGTAGTTGGGAAGGGTTAAGTTTTGATGGTTAAGCAATATCAGAGATAACAGTATATATTTAACCAAATATGAGAAAGTGAAAAAAAAATTTTTAGGTTTAAAGAACTAAATATTCTGCATTCCTGAGAAATCTGGGTTTTTCATTCTGAGTGTTTTCATTTTGTACTTTGCTGCTACAAACCAGGTGGGTGTACATTTCTGAGTGCTGATTTTATTACTGAGAGGTTTGAATTAAGAGACTGAAATAAAACATTCTGTATCAAGTATTTTTGAAAGATCCACCCATGAGAAAGAAGCCAGGAGTCAGTTTCCGATGGGGGGGACATTCTCATGGAGGTACTGTAAGGCCAAGTCCGTCCACTTCATTTCTTGTTCTTTCACAGATTCTGTGGTGCCACCATTGTCTTGTTCAGGTTCTGGAAGTTCATTCTGAAAAGGTACAATGGACATTCAGAGCAAGGATCTGCAACAGCTTCTTTAAAACCCAAGAGTAAAGCCGGGCGTGGTGGTGCACACCTTTAATCCCAGCACTCGGGAGGCTGAGGTAGGTGAAGCGTTGTGAGTTCAAGGCCGGCTTGGGCAACAACGTGAGCGCAAAGCCAGCCTGAGCGACACGGTACAATCGTGTCTCAAAAAACTAGGGCCGGGAGTTTGGCTCAGTGGCTTAAGCACCTGCCTGGCAAGTGTGGGGTTGTGAGTGTGATCCCCGTGCCAAAAACAAAAAACAAACAAACACCCCCCCCCCCAAAAAAAACACTCAAGAGCACTTAGGATTAAAATCTGAGTTCCTGGGAACAGGCAGTGTATTTGATTCGTGTATTCAAAAAGACAGATCCAAAATATATAGATGTGAGGAAAATATCGAAAGAATTGCTCAGAAGTGGCCTTGCCCATGGGAAAATGGGCACTGTGATTTGGAGTTTGTGCAGGAGACCGTGCGGTAGAAGGGCTCAGGGTAGTGGCTTCTGGGAGCCAACTAGGCCACGAGCTCATGACTCTACCTCTTACCAGGCTAATTAGACAATGTATTCAAACCCCTGGGACCTTTTTGTTTCCTTTTGGGCAAGGGGGTAAAAAGTAGCCATCATCTCCTAGGACTTCTCAGAGGATTAAATGTGGTAATTTAGAAGAGGAGCTTAGGCACTGTCTGGGGCATCTAACACTCCAGAAGGATTTGATAATATTAATAAATTACCAATACAAAATCTGTTTTTGGGGATGGGTGGCTGTCTGTCAAAGAATACTGGATTTTCTGACAAGGAAATACGTCAAAAGTTATGCTGTATCCAACATGCCTATGTTACATGAAGGTAGAGGTGGTGAGGGACATAGAAAATGTGACATAATAGAAAAGACCTCCCTCTAGTGGTGAAGGAGAGCAACACAACACACAGCAAACACCAACTCACACCCTCCAAGCCATTTTCTTAAAATGGTTAAGCCATGGCCTACACAGGATAGATGCTAGGGTCACATCCTTATACTTTATACTGAAATTTATTACTAGTGAAACTGCTTTGTGCCAGAGTTAATGGATACCAATATATTTCTTTTTGATTATATGAACTTACATTTTTTGGGTTAGCAAACTGTTAGTTAATATTCAGACTTAACAATTTCCCAACAAATTCCAACTTTTAAGTACATGAATGTGTTCTTCCATATGTACAAGATATATTAAATGACATTTATGACAGTATGTAGAAGTGTATTTGAATCATATACATCTAGTTCTACAAATGTAAGTAGCACATTCAAATGTACTTGCAGTTTGGAAAGAGCTACTATTTACTATAAAGCAGTAATATAAATTCTTAAAAAGAAAATATGGCCCTAATAATTACTTATTGGCAATAAAGAATAAACAGGCTCTGAGTTAATGAATTATTTATTCAGAAGCAGGCAACTCTGCTTAATTTTGTCCACTTGTGATACGTTTTCTAAAATAATGGGTCTTTCATGGGTGACTACTGTTTCTTGCAATGAACACCAACACATAAAATTGCATAAGGATCTAGAAAGTGAAAACAAAAGTATCAAAAACACAAGCACCTGTGACAATATGCTGCAACAATGGCTGGAGCTCTTTGCAGCCACTCCTATCAAAAACAGAATGCAGGGGTGGTGCCAGTGAGCCTGTTCTTGGCCTATACCCTGTAACAGTCTGATGTTCCTTCTGATGCTGCCTTTCAACTCCAAGATTGGGAAATTTGGGCTGACCTGCTGGACCACAAGAGACCAAGGCCGAGTCACTCATCACCCAGGGACATCCTGCTAACTAACTGCCTCACGTGTGAGACTGTCCTAGCTTATGCATCCTCTAGGCAGCCTACTGGCTGACTTTACAACACAAGCAAGCCTTCGGTTAATGAGCAGAGCCAGTGTACACCTTGGGTGAGCTGCAAAATGAGATAGCTGTTTTAAGACACTAGTTTTGGGGCAGTTTGGCACACAAAAGAAGCTCACTGATATATGAGTATCACAAGACAAAGGAAAAGGTATGTATTAGCCACACAGCCAGGTTACCACTCGGGAAATTTCTCTCTCCCTCATTCCTTATCATATAACTGGTTCCCAATTTTACTATAAACATTTCCAGAATCCAGTAAGCTTCCACCATTTTCTGGACTTTGTTCTGGCTCTAGTCCCTTGCCTACTTCACTGCAGTAACTTCCTAATTGGTCTCACTCCTTTCTCCACTTCAGGCCGTCTCCAACAATGCTGCTAAACTGACTTTCTGAAAGCCAAATATAGAGCTTCAGAAGAGGTCTAAGTGTGGCAACAAATATCCCTCTCCAAGTGTGTGCCCAATCTCTCTGTAAACTGGTATGACGAAGGTGCCCTCCATCTACCCTGTCTCACTGTCTCCCATAGCCTTTCTAAAATCTAGGCCTACACACATCTCTTCTGCTGATGTCCCCTCAGCTACCCTGAACTCCTGGCCCTCCGTCATAATCTGTCTTAAACTCTATATTCTCTCTGAAGCCTTCCTGCTGCCTGCCAGGCAACTGACACTCTACAGACATTACAGTTTTTCACACCCCACTGAGAACCCATATAACTATCATTTATTTCTACACAGCCTCTTTAGATGCCCATACTCTGATGGCATATAGTGGGCTTCACAGAAATGAATGAGTAACCAAAAACCTGTAAGACAGATCTGGAGCTTCACAGACCTTGGTACAAAAATCCAACTTATCAATTCTCAGACTTTTGGTAATTCTCTATCTCCAATCCTGTTTTCCTGCAAAATGTAAGTAATACAACTTCCCTTGCAGGTTTGTTTTAAGGAATAGTGATAATGTAAGTCTTCAACATTAGTCCAGAGCATAAAATGGATACTCAATAAATGGCAGCTATAATTCTTACTATGTTTGCTCTTTTGACTATTTTCCTAAACTTGAAGTAAACTGTAACTTGTTATTTGATATGTGTAGAACTCATGGAACATATTACTTTGTTTCATTCTTAAATGTAGGTAAGCTGAATAGTTTCTCTATTAATTAGCAGCAGCGGGACAATATGCCTGTAAATCTTATTTTATTAACTGCTCCTGCAGCTGGCACACTTAAAAAGTCCCCAGGCCCTGTTCTTCCTCTTCTATGTTAGATCTCTATGACATAAATAAGACTTTTAATAATCATTGTATAAGCAAAGATTTTGGATCATTTATTACATCAACTTAACAAGGACTTTTCAGGGAAGTTTTTCAGAGAGCAGGAAAGGAAAAAAAAAGACTGTTTCAGGAGCCTGTTGCCCTAAATGCTAAAGAAGAGCCATCAGATATCCTCTGAGTATTTTCCTGTGAACCTAGCATAGGTGTGTTCCAAGTATGTGAATGTCGAAAAACATCAAGCAAGACTTTGTCTCAAAATAAAAACAAAACAAAAACGACTACAACAAAAAAACCCAAAGCCCAAAAAACTCAACAGACTGACGAGCGACAAGAAGAGAAGCAAGAAATATATGTTGCTGTTTACCATTCCTCTCTCATGCATCAGACTCTTATTATTTGGTTTACATCTAGCTTTGGTGTGCTGGACAGAATATAGCTCAGGTGCCACCCCTAAATGACCATGTTTCTCTTCAAATAAATGGGTAGGCTAGATACTCTCTGGGGCTGCTAGCACACTTCACAGCTTTTGACTTATTAGTTAATTTTTGTGGTACTAGGGACTTAATCCGGGGTCTCTGCACTCAGCTACACCATAAGCTTTTTCTGTTTGAGACAGAGTCTTGCGAAGTCACTCAGTTGCTCAGGCTGGGCTCAAACTTACAATCCTTCTGCTTCAGCTTCCCACCTGATTTCTTTGTCACACCAGATTATTTTCCATCATAGTCCACTTCTGCTGGGTTTTTCCAGTTGACAACTTCAACCCATTATCCTCAGCTCAACTTATTACTTACCAGTGGTATTGCGACATCCTCGTAGGGCAGTTTGTCTTCTCGCCAAGCATCGTCAATCAAATCCAAGATCCTTCCATCTCTCTGTACCTCACTATCCATTTTCCTGCAGCTGTGATCCTGTCAGATCTGCAAGCCAAAGAAGTTATTTCTTCAACATGCAGACCAAGGATATCCAGTACTAGGATTCCTCAGACTTTTCAGTTTGGCCTATGTTTTGGTGGGAAAGGCTGATGTGTATGAGTCAGATGATAACTCATTTATAAGACCACAATGGTAGCCCTGCCTCAGCTGACAGATGCTTTCTAGGGTACAATGAACAAACACAGTCCATTTGACAGGCCAGTGTCCTAGAATGTGACAAGAAGGCAACACACTTCTAAATAAAGTCCTCAGATACACTGCATCTGAATGTACTTTTTCTTAAATTGTACATTCACCTTTCCCTGTTCACAATGCCTTTGATGAGTCTCTGATTCATAAATGCCTGCTAAGCATTCTCTCCAGCTACTCTAGATCTTCTCATACTATTTCTTTTCTTTCTTTCTTTTTTTTTTTGTGGAACCGGGGATTGAACTCGCAACCTTGCGCCTACCAGACAGGCGCTTAAGCCACTGAGCCAAACTCCCGGCCCTCATATTATTTCTTCTCCAGTCTCCATTTTCTGTGGCTCAAATCTCAGCATTTTGAGGCAAAGGATCTAAATTAATACACTAGGAAAACCCTGAGCCAGGCTATGGAAAGTGACTAACCACAGGCTGACACAAATCCTCAAGGCAAGAACAATGTGGGCAGATCAGCCTAAGGAAAATGCCTCCCTTCTTAAAAAGGATCTAGGCTGAACTCTGAAAGGAGTATCTCCAGGCGAACAACAGTGACAGATCCCAAGTTGCTCCAGTTTCTGCTTTCCTTTGGGCTTCCTTTCCTGACTCTTAATGTTGTATTCCCTAAAATGCCTGGTCCCAGGGATCACAATGCTTTAGGCCGTTGATCATGATGGATTCTTCATTCTTCTCCTAAGCAGTTGTAACTACTCATCTTGGACAGTACTTCTGGATTTTTGTTTCTAAATGTGGGTCCTGCTTCCTCATCCTAGGCATCACACTAAACCTAAAACAGGAATTCTAAAGGCCTGGAAGCTACTGGTACCAATGGCTCACATCACTTCTAGTTTCTTAAGACTATGGAGATTTGCGCACGAAATGATTTTTGAAGTGAAATCCAAATCTGTCACTACTGAATCCAATAGTGTAGTTGCAAGCTGGCCAGCCCTAACAGCTAGGTAACAACTGTGTCCAGGTTGGGGTGGGGGTGTGGTGGGGTTTTTATCCCTACAATGAGGATTCAGGGAAAAACGGAGTGAAAGGTGCCCAGTTGCTTCTGCTACCAGTGAACCAGGTGAGGTCTTCATGTTTTGTTCAGAATTAATTTAGTACTACTACTCAAAACGAGTTGAGGGAGGCGGTCTGTAGGATATCACACACAAGTAGTCTTTACTCTCAGTTTGTTACCCTTCTGGAGTCGCTATCTTTTGTAAAAAGTCCCCTTTAGCCTGTGCCAATCCCTTGTCTTGCAGCTCCGCCCCCTGGGACACCCTTCATACTTTGCTCTGCTCATCTTCCCAGGCCCACAAAGAAGACCTTATCTTTTAATAAAGTTTTCTCAACTGGCTCCAGCTTCAGCAGGCTTTCTGTCCTAACTGAATTTGTCACACAAATTAGGTTAGCTCTGCGAGGGAGAACTATTGTCTCCAACTGTTACATGTAAATTTTGCAATGATTCCCTGACAGACCTTTACAATCTTTTGCACTCAATATTTTTCCATCTGTCTTCCAAACACCACCTTCCGCCTTTGCACGTAAAAGCCTTTTTCCCTCCTCGTTAAATCTCTTTCCAAATACAACGCTGGTGTCAACTCTTTTGAGGTCATTATTCCATTTTCAGGGTCAGGCGCTACGGTGATTTGCCTTTAAGGGACTGGAAGCATCAAGACAAGCAATGCCCAGGTTCCATTTACTTCCCCAAGACAGCAGTCCCACTTTCCCGACCATTATCCTTTTACAAGGGATAGTCTCAAAGCGTGCAATACTCTTTTCACTTCCAATTTTGCTGGCTAACTCACATTACCTCCCAGGTCGTTTCCTTCAGGAGGCGTCCCTCTAAACCCCAGGCAGCGCACGCGATGCTACAATCCCCTTCGCTCGTTCCACAAACCCCTGGGCGAAATGCACAATACTAACTGGGGAAATTGTCACGCGGTCCAGACAAGTGTCTTTCCAGACAAGCGATGCGTGCGTTCTTGCGACTGTAGCACGTTTTACCCGTCTACATATTTTACAGCTTTGTAAAAATGTATTTCTACGAGCGGAGAAAGGAAGCTTTCCCGTCTCTACAAATGACCCTCGCAGGGCACCACCATTCGAACCGGTGAGCGAGACACCGCCCACAACCACAGCTTCTGCCCCGAAGGCCGGACATACCAAATGTCGTAGCGCCCCGGGGGTGGTCTAGTATCTCTACCCATGTTCCTTTCCGTACAGCATTGAGTACAGTAAGGAAAATGATTAGGAGGATGAGCCGACGGCCTCGGCCGCCAGGACTAAAGGAAGCCGAACGCTGGGGAGCGAACGCGTTCCACCCCTCCCAGACTTAGGCTGGAGCAAGAGAAATCCTTACCCTTTTCCGATGCACGAGACCTGCTACCTCCGCGTCCCTCGGCATCATGTGACCTGCCGACGTTTCTCAAATTCCCCGGATGTGGATGAGCTCATTCGCTTGTGCGTAGGGGAGGTCTGGAGGATACATTGTATCAAGTAAGAGTGCAGAGGCAGGGGCCAGAACGGACGTGCCGACGCCGGAGGCTGGACTTAAGGTTGGCGCTGACGCGCGTGCGCGCCCCGGCCTGAGGTAACGGCGGGAAGGCTCGGGGACGCGCGTGCTTCGAACTTTAACCGTCTGTGCGCACAGAGGACCGGCGAGGCGCGGGCGTGATCCCGTCCGTAGAGGCCCGTGGCCGTCGTGGTGTCGCCGATACCCAGGCCGCATGGCTCGCGGCTGGTTCCCGCTGCACCCCGCAGGCCGTCGGGCCCACCCGGAGGCCGCGCCGGCGCCCTCGGCCCCGCCCGCCGCTCGGCCCCGCCCCGCCAGGTGCCGACCCCTCCCGCGCTGGGCCGGGCTCCCGCAGGGGCGCGGGGCGGCTGCCCGCGGCCGGGTTGTTTGGGGAGGAGGGGCCGTGGCACCGCCACCTCCCTGCCCCGGTGCCCTGTGGAGCTAGACGTCTAGCTTCGTGGAGACTTTGACATTTATGGCAGGTGTTACCGGGACGTTAATGTTAGCGTTTAAAAAAAAAATGGCAAAAATCGAGAAGGACTGAAATCCGGGAATGTTGAACTTTCTGGTGGCTCCATGCATACCAAAGGAAATGATAGAGGGGAGTTTTTTTTAACAGGACAGTTTCTTAATACACCTTAATTATGAAGGAACTTGAAGACACTGAGTCAAAGTTCGAAATGTGGTTTTTCTCATGTCGCTTACACCAGGAGAGTAGAGTCTGATGTCAGAGACTAGCTCTTGTTTGTAGTTACAAGACAGTACACTTATTTGCAGTTTTCCCAGCGCCTAATGCCCACTTCCTTAGACTTTTTTTTTTTTTTTTTTTGGTAACGGGAATCGAAATCAGGACCTTGTGCTTGGCAGGCAGGGCCTGCGCCGCTGAGCTGTATTCTCGGCCCTAGACCAATTTTTTTTTTAAATTCTTTAATAAAACAGTATTGTAGTTAGGTGCTCCTTCCTTGCACAATTCCTCATCCACTGGACTTACATTTCGGTGTTTGCTTTGGTTTTGAATCCGGGGCCTTTGCACTGAGTTACAACCCCAGCCTTTTTTTTTTTTTTCAAACTGATCTTGAGGAGTTGGGAAATAGCTCAGTGGCACAAGCGCCTGGCTGGCAAGTGCAAGGTTGTGAGTTCGATCCCCCGATACCAAAACAACAACAACAAAAACAACAACAACAACAGAAAACCGATCTTGCTAAGTTCCTGTTTGTCCAGCCTGGGCTGTAACTTGTGATCCTTCTGCCCAAATACCCCAGAGTACTGGGATTATAGGCCCACCGTCACTCCAGGTTCTATTTTAATTTTAATTTTATTTATTTTGGAGACAAGATCGCACTATGTAACCTAGGCTGGCCTTGAACTAGCATTGAGCTTCCTGCCTCAGCCTCCTGAGTGCTGTGATAACAGGCAAGCCCTGCCACTTATTGTAGTTTTATATAAGGAAACCAAGGATGACTGACTACATACTGCCTCCAGATATTTACATTTATATTGAATAGCTGTACTTTGGTAATATGTTAAGTGTGTATTTTCCTATTTGAAACACAGTGCTAATTTTCATCCTGAACTCCTTGCCTTTTGACTATACAATTATCATTCAATACAGTAAAAAAGACAGCGGCTAAGATGGGTTTGAGATTTATAGACATTCAGACACATTGTCCTTTAAAGTGCACATGGATTTAACTATCAAAATTGTTAAACTTGGCATCAAGTGTGGTAGCGCATGCCTGTAACCCCAGCAGTTTGGAGGCTGAGGCAGGAGGGTTGCCGTGAGTTCAAGGCCAACATAGGCTACATAGTGAGTTTTAAGGCCATCCTAAACTGTGAATGGAGATCTTGTCTCAAAAAAAAAATTACAGATATTATTTTTACTGATGTCATTTCCTGCTTTTGAGAGGTGGAAGACTTTCCGCTTAGTGTTTTCATTTATGTTGCGGCAGATGGTGACAGCATCAGTAGTCCAGTCTGTTGTAGCTAAATCCCTCCGCCCTCCAGAGCTAGATTTTTAGTTTTCCCCCATTGCCATTCTAAATTTAGCTGATTGTAACACACAGTTTTCTTTAGTACATACATCTACTCACTTTATGTTTTCTCAGCCAGTGGTTAGATCTAGAATTGTACTATCAGCCTTTAGCCAGCTCTGGCTACTTAATTAAATGAAATAAAAGTTTGGTTCCCTAGTTGCCTTAGCCACATTTGAAGTGCTCAGTCATCACAGATTGTCTACTGGCTTTTGTTGGAGTAGTATTCTATAAAATATTTCCATAATTGCAGAAAATTTCATAGGTATAGATTTCATATTATGAAAATGACTATTGCCTTCTTTATCAGGGAGACACACAATGTCTGAGTTGTTTGCATTCATGATGCTATGATTAAACAGTGTAGTGGTTTCTGGTTGTGTTACCCCGATCCATCCTACGGGAAGTTGCCCGAGAGCCTTTCACTTAGTGAGAAAATGCCTCTATCCCTTAGTACATTAGGGGTTGCAAAACGGTGATTTCCTAGTTTTGTCATTCCTTCAGTATTTATGAATCTTTTATGAAGCACTTTCCAACATTTGACTACCCTAAATTACAGTTTGTACAAGAAAGGCAAGAAATATGCTTAATTCTTTTCTTCTATTTTCAGACTATGGTAATGGGTTGGTGGCCTAGCAACCTTCAAAGGTAACCGTGAAGGTTTTTGCCTTTTAAAATTATTATCATGAATTTACAGACTTTACTAAAACTTTTTTTTTTTTGAGGCAGGGTCTCAACTCACTTTGTGTCTGGCCTTGAACTTGTGGCAATTCTCCTCCCTCAGCTTCCCAATTGCTGGAATTGCAGGCATGTACCATCGTGCTCAGCTAAACTAGTCTTTTTTTTTTTTTTTTTTTTTTACGACACCAGGGATTGAACTCACAACCTCACGCTTGGTAGACAGAGGCTTAAGTCGCTGAGCCAAACTCCCAGCTCTGGTTTTTTGAGGCAGGGTTGCACCGTGTAGCTCAGGTCGGCCTTGCACTCGCTTTGTAGCCCATGTCGGCCTCGAACTCACAGTGCTCCACCTACTTCAGCCTCCTGAGTGCTGGGATTAAAGGCGTGCGCCACCACACCCGGCTCTTGCAGTCTTTTTTTTTTAATACTCAGATTGTTCTTTTGGCCAGTTGTAGCCCCTTTAAATTGGTTCCAATTCCATTTGATATAACCAGTAGTTTTGATAATTTACTTGCCTTTCGGTGAAACATGTTCCTGCCTCATACTTCTCTGGCCTCCAGAAAACCCTTGTTTTACTGAGTGGAAGGTGATATTTAGAGACCACAGTCTGGGTGCGAGAGCTGTTCTTCTTACTAGGTTGGGTGTTGATTCTAGGATTCACAGTGTACAGTTGGGAAGTACATTTTTTTAAAAAAGAATATATAGAGTTCATACCTATTTTCAATTTAAACTTAATTTTATGACTTTAAAAACACTCGATTTTGCATTTGCAAGTTTAAGACCAGCCTGGGCTACAAAGTGAGCCTAAGGCCAGCCTGAACTGCATAGCAAGACCCTGTCTTAAAAAGACAAAAACAAAAAATTTGATTTTATATTTGTATGTTTTTCTCTTTTGCTGAAAGTCTTGGTATAGTACCTACTACCATTAATATAATCATTTTTTTCCTTATATTGTATACAATGTTTTCCAGTTAATGATATACTAATTTTATTATTAACAATATTCTTAAATAATGCTTAGGATTTCTTTGTAGTTCGTTTTTAGTGTTTGTATGCTAGGGATGTATATGGTAGAATACTTCTACTTTAAAGGCATATGAAGTCATTTGTATGGTTTGTTAATTTGATATCAAGTTGATAGTTGATAAATATTTGTATTTCCTACTATTACAAATGAATATCTTTGTGCATGTGTTTTCTATTTTTGAGTATATCTTTAGGACAGGTTCCTGAAAGTAGTATTTTTGGATCAAAGGATAAATACCAAAATCTCCCTTATAGTAGTTAAACAGTTTGTGTCTGTTCCTACCTACGTTGTATATGATAGCCTGTTTCCCTTGTCATCAGTATATTGTTGAACTTTTAATTTTTAGTTAATCTGATACAGAAGAGCAACTTCATGAAATTTTAATTTGTGTTTCTCTTATGAGGAAAGTTGAGCATCTTTTTGTATATGTAAGGTCATTTTTACTTTTTTCTGTGTACAGTTTGTTCATATCTTCTGCCCATTTTTCTGTAGATTTTTTTACATAAATTTTTATAAATTATTCATGAATTTGGGTAATTATCTCTTTGTGGTAAAACTTTCAAATACTATTGTCCTTTCTTTTTCAACTTATGGCATTTTTTTTCATGTAGAAGTTTATTTTTATATACTCATATCTCTGAACCTTCCTCTCTTTTTTCTGTATTTTATTTTATTTAGTTTTTACAGTCAGCACCTTACTTATTTGAAAATAAATAACAACTCTTTAGTTCTTAGTAAAAATGTGACTTCTAATGTTTTTCTCTCCCTAAAGAATATTTGTCTAGTTCTTTTATATTAGTTATATGTTTGTGATACATAATAATTAAGTTCATCTTGAAGAATTGGTATATAATACAAATTGCATCTTGATCACTTTACTCGTGCTTCTCTCCTTTCCCCTTATTTCCACAAATCCCTCTGGGTTTTAAAATAGTTTGGATTTCTTTTCTCTTTCTCTCTTTCTTTCTTTCTTTTTTCTTTTTTTCTTTTTTAGAAAGTGTCTCACTCTGTTGCTCAGGTCTGGCTTGAATTCATCTTCTTCCACCTGAACTTCCCACAGTGCTAGGATTATGGATGTGCATCACCGTCCCTGGCTTGTTATCCTCCTTTAAAGTAGACTTGAAGGTTAGGTATCTCTACTCTTTTATTATATTTTACTCATAATTCTATTCTTAATTTTTGTTTTCTTTCTGTGTGTCATTTTGTAATTTGATATTGGGTACATCTCAGTTACTTTCTTGTCACTAGGACAAAATACCAACACCTGCGCTATTAAGGAGGAAAGGTTTATTTGGTTCACAGTTTATGGAGGTTGCAAGGCAGGACACCATGGCATGGTGGGGGAGAAGGTGCTCCTGGAGTGGTGTCAGAGGAGCAGAGGGAGTGAAGGGGGGAGTGCGGGAGGGAGACGTGTCCTTCTGGGCCACACTAGTAACACACCTCCCTGGATCACATTCCACCTCCCAGCATCACATTTGGCTGTAAACACATCAGTGGACTGATGATTATCCGACCCCCATGATCCAGTCACCTCCCAGAAGTCCCTCTGGGAACACATGAGGCACTGGGAGGACGTCTAAACCTACACCGTAACAGTGTTTTTCCTGATCTGTAAAATGAAGAGATTAAATTAGAGGGCTAAAGCACTGTCGTGTTTTTAAAACACACTATGTGAATGAATACCAAAGACCTGCTCTTTGTATCTTGTTCCCGTAAGATTTAAGTGTTTTTTCTGCCTTTCTAGACTTGATTTAAAAACGTATTTCCTTTAACCATTCAACTCTAGATTTTACTGATTTGAGACAGTCTTCATTTGAAAGGCAAGTTAAATAAGTTTTGCTTGTTGGTGTCTTGTTTAAACTGCAGACATGAGTAAGACTGCAGCAGTTGTAGAGTTACATAGTTTCTATTTAACCACATTGGCTTTTCATGTTAATAGTAGGGAGAGGCAGACTATCATACAGTTTTTGGTTAAATTTTATTTAATATTCTGAATAAATATCTAACTTTACATAATTAGGTATCACATGGCACAGTCTGTCACATGAACCGCAAAGTAAAAGGAGTGAGGCTGTGCACAGAGTTGAATGAGGATCACATTGGTTAGGAAAGCACTCAGTGATATATGGTGAAAAACTTGGACAACCAAGGTGTGCAGAAAACACAAGTCTTTGGTGTTATCTGACCTTAAGGAATGAGAACTGATGGTGTTCAGTGGCTACTCACACGGGTGGTGAAGGTATTGTTAAAGAAACACATTTCACATGAACAAGTGCATTTTCTACAGAGCACATTGCTGGTTCCCCTGCCCCTTTTGTTTAAACGAGAATATCTTTGTCTTGGTCTTAGACCATTATTATTATTATTATTATTATTTTGTACGGGGGATCAAACTCATGACCTTGTGCTTGTCAGGCAGGCACATGTGCTGCTGAGCTAAATCCCCTGCCCCTTAGACCATTATTTTGATTTCTGAAGCAGCAGTTTTCCTCACATGGACAGCTTTATTGTTACGCTGTCGCCACCTGGTGGGTATATGGTGATGCCATGCTTCAGTTTAATTTTGTTTCTTAGCAAAACAACAAACAAAACAAAACGAACCCCCTATTAAACCAAAAAAAGATAATCCGGATGTATTTTAAGGCCTGGAATTTTGTATGCTATATAAAGATTGCACATTTGGTGGGACCAGAGAGGCAAGCTGCCTAAATTTGAATCCTAGGATGTTAGTTTATATTACCATATTCAAATTATCTAACCCTCCAAGCCTCGGTTTCCTCATAGTACCTGTTTTTTTTTTTTTTTATAAGTGTCATGAAGATTGAAAAGAACAAAATATACAGTGCAGGTTAGAACAATACAGAATTCAATGATTTTTACTATATATTAGGAATACTGTTAATTATTTTTTTCCTTTTTTTTATTTAAGAGAAAATAGATACAGAAGATAGAAACAAAAATCAAAAAAGACAGACAAACAACAACAGATCTGATACGATAACATTGTAGGTTTACACACTGAGGTGGTTGCAGTTTGACAGTAGTTACAATATTGCATATCGTTACCTTCCTAGAGGTTGGGCATATTGACAGATATAGACATGTAAGATTTATCAATTCAGGTATATTAACTTTTCTTTTCCAATAGCTATTGTATTTAGAAATACGGTTTTTTTTTTTTTTTTTTTTTGTGGGCCCGGGGATTGAACTCACAACCTTGCGCCTGCCAGGGCAGGCGCTTAAGCCACTGAGCCAAACTCCCGGCCCTGGTTTTTTGAGGCAGGGTCGCACTGTGTAGCTCAGGCCGGCCTTGCGCCACGTTGTAGCCCAAGCCGGCCTCGAACTCACAACGCTCTGCCTACCTCAGCCTCCCGAGTGCTGGGATTAAAGGCGTGCGCCACCACGCCCGGCTGAAATACGGTTTTTTTAACTGTCTTATTTATGCATATTTATAAATTTATGTTTTTTCCTTTTTTTTTTCCTTCCTTCCTTTCCCCTAAGAATACCTTTTGTTATTATTGAAATAACTACCCCTAACATCAGGTCTACTATAACCAAGCTAAATAGTTCAGAGTGAAACCAGTAAAGCATAAGAGAATGGTCATACTTAAGAGAAACAAAAAACTAAAGAGATCAGCAAACAACAACAACATATCCGATACTGTAAAATTGTAGGTTTAGTAATTTAGATGGTTGGAATTTTACAGTGGTTGTAACATTGTATATTGTTACCATTAAGGGGACTGTTCAGATTGACATGTAAAGACATGTAGGATTGATCTGGTTTTATGAATATCAACTGTTCTCTCTCACCAGTTAATGCATTTAGTAGTATAGACTTTTAAACTGTCTTATGAATACCCTTATATAAAACTATGTCTTTTTTCCATTCCTTCCTTCCTCGGTTCCCCTTATAATACCTCTTATTGTCTTCAAACTAAATGCCCTTACCAATTGGCCAAATATAGACAAACGAGATAGTACTGAATAAAACCAATAACAGATAAGATAATGGGGGCAATACATAGTAATGTAACGTTGATTTCTATGATGCCTCATGTTAGCTTCAAGGCAGTTGCCTATATCATCTGTTGTAACACAATCATACTAAGA
>RJWM01027921.1:0-26058 GCA_004363535.1 Dasyprocta punctata | reverse complement strand
CGTGAGAGGGCTGTGCCCTGCCTGAAGCATTGATAATACCTTAAGTCTCAAAATACATTTCAGTTCATAAGGTGTTATCAAATACTTTATTATTTCAGTGCTTCCTTGTAAGCAGGTTAGCTGTCTGGCATTGCTATTGCAAACAGAAACACCAAAATGACACCCAAGATTTGGACACAGATTTATTTACATCAGTGGGCACTAACCAGGATCATTCCCAAAATATCAGCCTTGATATCTGGTGGTCTAGGTCCTATATGGGATGAGCAAGCTGAAGTACAGAGGCAAAGTGGCTGGTATATTTGGGATTGGTTTATACAGTGTGCAACATACTGACCAGCTATGCATCACAGTGACCAAATATTTCTAAGAAACAAAAGTAACAGGAATTGTAACCAGAACTGTTACCTGGGCAACTTAACAAAGTCAACTATGCTGGATGGGGGGGCATCTTCTGTTACATCTTCCCCCTCTTTTAGTTTCCCTGCCATATCTTTGTTACATGAGATATTCTGAGGCAAGGTCCAACAAGAAGCAGTAACATTGTGGCTGTCAGTGGTCCCCAGGATGGGCCCTAGTTAAAGTGCCCAAGACTGAAAATTTGCACCAGGAGATTGTGGTTTGTTTCCCTTATTATAGTGTTTCTCCCTAAATTGACTCTGACCAGGGGTGAATGAATTTATTTGATCTAGGTGAGTGTCCAGTGTGCCTTGGACACTTGTCAAATCTTTATCATTTGTAAGGACCTTACTGGTTATTTTATATTCTCTCAGAGTAATCATCCATAGAGCCAATGCAAAGAAGGGACTGGAGTAAATAGCCTGAAAGGCGCAAAAATCAAGGAGAGTAATGCAATGAAGTATGGAGCAATTCTGTGAGCAGCATCTTCAGGCTTCAGCCATGTGTGGGCTGGTCAGCATCCAGAGTGATCAGAGCAGGGCTTTGAGTGCATCACATCTTCCAAGTGGGCCCTGAAGGAACTGTCTAGTCCAGGTAAATTCTCCAGAACTCTGGAATGGTGGATGTAAATCTGGATTTCTGAAACTTGTAGAGGTAGGTAATATGCATCTGGGTTACATGTGTGTGCAGGAGTGCCTACAGGTATAGCTGATCTTTTACCTAAACTTTTGTGGAGCTAGTTACAAGCTGTTTCTGTAGGGTTATGTTTCATTTTCTCAACTTTTTAGAGCTTGAAGCCTGTATGCTGTATGTAGTTTTTATTTAGTTATATCTGCTACAAATGGAGGCCCATTGTCACTGCCAAAGATCGAGGGAGGGCCATATCTAGCACAACCCTACAAACCTTTATTGCCCTCTCAGCTTGGGTAGGGAGTGTCTATGGCCAGCTTGAGTAGGTTTGGCAAGCACTAAGTCTACCTGTATATATCTTTAAATGGGGGAGGTCAGGGGCAGTGAGACAGATGCTGAAACCTGAACTGGCTGCAGGGGTATGGGTGCCAGAACTGTGGCTTGCATTGATAGAACATAGAGTGGGGGCAGGTCTGGCTCTGATTAAGACGGATCTTCCAGGAGTACTAAAGTTTTTCTGGATGGGGTTGATGTTTCAATCAATTGGATCCCCTCAGGGGTCTTAAGGACACAGGTTTGGCATAATTGATAGCAAGGTTCCAGACAGCAGCAGAAAGCAGTACCAGGAGAGATTTGGCCAAAATAACATTGTCCAATTTGACCACAGCATATCTAGCCTGTCTGACTCCATTCCTAACAGAGCTACTTTCATCCGAAAATAGTGTGTATGCAGCATCTGTCAGGGGTTTCATTTTTAAGTCTGGTAGGCCAGTACAGCATGTGGCACCTGGACAGTTAGGTCTTGGTCTAAGGTGAGCTTATCAGCTTTCTTGATCAGAAAGAGAGTAGTTATTGGAGCATGAAGGCAAAGGAGGGAGGCAGCCCTTAGCAACTGGATCCAAGTATTTGCACAGGTAGGCCATTAGGCACTCCCAGGGGCTGACAATCTGAGTAAGCATCATTATTTTTATGAACTCAAGGATCCAGATTCTGTAGAAACCAGCAGCTCCAAGAAATCTGTAGAGCTTCTTTCTTGGTACCAGTTTCTACCAGATATTGCAGCATAACTTTTGTGTTTTTCCAGCAGGCAGCTTGGGTGTCATTAATCAGAAGTGTGGTGATATTTTGTGCTGGGAAACAAGTTTTGAACCTCTGGTAAGTTGAGTCAAAATCAATTGACTTTTAAATCCTGAACTGGTGTCTTTGCGAAGAGGGCTGGCTGACAGGAGTCATTCTAAGGCAGAAGGATTCATTCTTTAGATCCATGAAGGTGTACCAGCAGGTTGTGGGTGGCAGAAGACTGAGTCAGTGCATACAGAGGGCAATCATGGTGGCAGTAGCAGTTTAGAGGGCTTGAACTGAATTTACAGGCAGGAAAGGTATGTTTTCGCAGTTTGACAGTCTATGAACACTTTGCAGTTTTGAAGCCTCACTTGTTTCTTCCTTGGGGAACTGTGATGGCACTGGAAGGGACAGAGAAACAGGCTGTCCTTGAGTCAAATCTGTTGCTATTGCTATAGCCTCCTTAAAAATAGTGGGAGAAACCCCAAACCCTTGTGGTAATTGAGTAATTGTCCAAAAAGTGTGCATGGCAATTGAGTAACAGGCCAAAAAGGATGCAGAATGCAAGGTGAAGGCTGAGCTGTTGATGGCACAGAGATCATGCCCAAAGTGATTAAGTCTATCAGGCTGAGGTAGGCTGGATTCCTGTTTGTGCTTCTCATGACACAGCAGAATGCAGGGTTGATGGCCAGGCCCAGAGATGAGTCTTTAGCCCATACTTCTGGGAGGAGAGTTTTCAGGGGTTCAGGATTGCAGTTTCCTGTCTCAAGCTGATGAAGGCCATATCGTCCTCTCAGGGAACAATCAAAGTTGAAAGGGCAGGGTTAAATGAGAGGAAGACTGATAGGCTTGGTGAAAAGGAGATGGTTGCTTCTAACATGAAGGGGAAGTCTCTTCCCAGAAAGTATATGGGACCTGGCTTATACAGGAATTCATGTTTGGTGCGATAGCCTCCCATGCTGCAAGTTTGTGCCTGATAGAAGGGGTGAGAGGCAAGAGTCCCAGTTGCCCCAGTGATGGTAACTTTCTGACAGAAGGAACTTTTGAAGGCAGAGAGTTCTGTTCCATTGCCTGCCAGGAAAAGACACAGGTTTGCCCCCAACTTTTGTAATCACTGCAGGCTCTCGAGGGCCCAATTTGACAGAGCTCAGTCTGTCTTATCCTTCCAAGCCTGACAGGGCAAGGAAAGGTTCAGGTTGAGGTGGTCCTGGATAGTTAGGTTTCTTTGTGTCTTGTAGATGGAGGCAGCATTTATTTTTTGTGTCCATAGCCCTTATAACTCACAGCCAGAGGATATGCTCATCTATCAGACTGGATTTTCTTACACACATCACATGCTTTTTTTTTTTTTTTCATCAGATGCTGGGTAACAGTAGTTGATGGGATTTTTGTCCCCCTTCTTAATGTCTTTGAGAAGGACTCAACTGGGAAGTTTCTAGGTGAGGCGAACTTTGGGAAAGGCCATGGCAACCCATTCATCAGGGCTGACAGTCCAATTTTTCCTCAGTCAAAATGTGGAACTCAGAAGAAAGGACTGACGGTCATCTCAGGTGGGTGGTAGATGATGCTATCTGACTGAGATAGAAGAAGAAGGCTCTGGAGGGAGGGCCTCTGTGGCTGAATGCAGGCAATGGCTAGCTGGAGGCAGTTTAATTGGCTTGAAGTAGACTAGTTGGGAACTGGAAGTGAAGTTACTGGTGTTGACAGCAGCTACAGTTGGTTCACAAGGGTACCAAGGCAGAATTCTCAAGAAGCATGGGCTTCCTTTTTTCCTGTTTTTCTTTGAGATCCAGAGAGCAGTTTGGTTTCATTTTTAACTCCATAAAAGCCCATTTTTCCTGCAGTCAACAACTGTGGGTTTTGACTAATTAGTTTCCATCTCTGTTTTCCTATCTGTGTGTTGTGTACCCTTAAATGATGACACAATGGATAAACAGTGAGTGTCCTTCAGAGACAGAGACCATTCAGATGCCCTCCTGGCCACGTCCCTCCCAGGGACTTAGGCATGACTTAGCTAAGGAGGGTGTGAGGCCACTGTTATACATCAATCGCCAGGGAACCACAGGTGAGGGCCCAATCAGACACCATGACCAGTGCTTCCAAGTCTTGGTGCACAGATGGAGCAGCCTGTTTTCCATTCTGTTTTCCATTCTGCTCACACACACATTCATTCAACAGGCACTCAGAGGTTAAACATTCCAACTCCCTTCCCTTGAGAGTGGTCCTGACTAACAAGAGTTGATCAGACTCTCTTTCTGCTGGAGTTGAAACAGACTGACAAACTAACTGGGCGTGCCCCTAGGAGTCCTACTGGAATCAGGCAGGCAGGCAAACACACAGACAGACAGACTGTGTCCTTCTTCCTTTGGTGTCTGATGTGAGCCACTGAAGAGGGGAGCCAGGATTCCTCCTTCAGGCCTTCGAGGGGATTCAAGAAATCTCAAGGGCATGCCTTCCTGTTAGGACCTGGAAAGGCCCTTGCTCTGTCTATGAGGGCTACAACCAGTGACCAAAAAGGTCAGCATGGTCAGTCTTCCCATCTGATTCACCAGATGTAATGGCAAACAGAAACACTGAAATGACACCCAGGATTTAGAGTCAGATTTATTTATGTCAGTGGGCACTGATCAGGATCATTCCCAAAATATCAGGTCCTGAGTTCTGGTGGTCTAAGGGTTTTACAGGACAAACAAGCAGAAAGCACAGAGGCAGAATGGCTTGTATATTGGAGATTGGTTCTTACAATATGCATCATAGTGAGCAGCTATGCATCACAATGACCAGCCTTTTCTTACAAACAAAAATAGCAGGAACTGTAATCTGAACTATTACCTTGGCAACTAACAAACTGAAGTACATTGGTGGATTGAGGACCGGGGGTATTTTCTGCTACAGTCTGTTAATGTGCCTAAACACATTCTGTACTGAGTGGTGGTGACATGATTTAGATTGGATCTTTGAGTCTTAGGTGTCATTTCACTATATCACATTGCAGCCATGCAGACATTTTTTTCCAAAGTGCAAGTTTTTCAATAAAAAAGTAGAACACTTTAGGAAGGCTACATAGGAAACAATGACAGCAAGTGATATGAGCACTCTATGTGACAGTGTGACAGAAAAACTTACTCATCTTTAAACCCTTCTTCAACTAGACCATAACAAATGCCTAACATTTTAACATTAGTAATACATTCCCTCTAGCAAAGACTTATTTTTCATGCATATTCCTGTTAAGAAGCAAGCATTCCAAAAAGGTAAAAATTCAAATGATGAAATGACTCAATTTGTTACATTTATTTTTAATGCTAGATGACAAATACATGCGAGTATTATATTTAGGAAGATTTGTTATAAATGTGTCACATTTCTAAAGGGCTGACCTGAGCATTTGGTAACCATAGGGTTGCTTTTTCCTGACAACAATATAATTATAACATGAACCTTTAATCTTTTTCTTTTTATTATGGTTTATTAGTATTGACTGTTTTTATTTGTGTTTTATTAACCAAGAAACTAGATAAAGCAGCCAGAAAAATTGAGAAATTATTCATGTGAGGTGCTTTGGTCCTTGGTCCCTACTTGGACTCACAATAGCTTTCTATTATTATTTCTATGTTTTATTGGCAATTCTGTTTCACTGAGAGAGCAGACAGCAGGAGCAACTCAAGGTAAGTAGAGGTGTGGTTAATGTGTCATGATTCTCTAGAGAAGCAGAACTAATACAGGACTTGGCTCATAGGCCAATTATGGAGGCTGAGGTTTTCTATCATTTGTAATTTTCAAGCCAGAAAACTAGAAAAGCTGGTGATGTAATTCAGTCCAGCTCTGTAGACCTCAGAGCTTTGTGGGTGGTGGTGTATGGTGGTAGTGGATATAAGAGTTTTAAGTTCTAAAAACTGTGAGCTTCTGTGTCCAAAGGCAGAAAAATACAGACACTCAAGCTCAGGTAGAGAGAGAGTACATACTCCTCTTCTTCTTGGTTCTATTTGGGTCCCCAATATGCTGATGTTCATCCACATGGGTAACTTTTTTTTCAGTCTACTGATCCAAATGCTAATCTCTTCCTTGTGAACATTCAGGATTAATGTTTTACCAACTATCTGGGCATCCCTTAGCCCAGACAAGTTGACACAATAAACAATCTGTGCCCCTTGGGTGTTGCTGAGATGGAATTATTATACCAGTGCTTCTTAACCTTTTGAGTTGTAGTTACAGCTGCCTGAACACCAACACAGAACATTAAGAAATTGATGGAACTCAAATTAAAAACATTTTAACTAGATTCCATGATTCATAAATATAGGTACATCAGGCCTATTCCTATTATAGCAATGATGTCAAATAGTATGTCTGAGTACTTGGTAGATGTTCACCAATAAATTTCTTACTGATGTGTGAAAACATTTATCAATCTCAAGAGAAAGAGGGAGATGCTGGGTAATACTTTTTCCTAAATTTCTCAGTGTTTTGGCACAGTCTAAGAATTCTAAATAAAGATGCTGCTTTACAAACATGATTTAGAACCTAGAGGTTGAGTTTCGGTAAAAACAGATACTCCTAACGGTATTTGACCTGGCAAATTGTCCTTCCTCTCATGCAGACACTGGTTCACATTCAGGTAGTAGAGGTTTTTTCCTCTTTCTGGGAGGTTTGTTTACACTGCAAAGCACGAGTCTACCTCTTTCCAGGAGGAATGCAGTGATGCATGACCCACCTGATTTTAGTTTCAAGGTCTTCTCTTAAAATGGAAGCCCACTGCATGTGTATGTATGGAAACATCTGGCTTTTATTATCTAAATGGTTGTTGTATTACACTGTTCATGAAAGAATTACAAGACTCCTATATGTATTCAGTACAGACACACATTTTTTTCCCGTTTTTAATCTTGGTTGATGCCTCCACAGATGCAGAACCAATGCATGGAAAAGGCTGGCTGCATATAAAACTATGGCCTGCTCACTTGTCAAACACACAAAGGGGTAATCATGGTCCTTTTGCAGTTTTAGACATAACTTGAAGGAATCCAGATGTTAATTGTGCAAATTTTGTATAACTTCATTTAAATGAGATTCAGGAAGAAGACTAACTAATTGTCCGTGATAGAAGTCAGGGTTGGGTTTTCCTTGGGGTTGTATTAAGTGACAAAGGAAATGAATCAATCTTCTGGATGCAGAGTTTTGAATACTCATCACGTGAATATACATATTCACTTGTCATTTGAGATGTGTTTGATTTTCCTCATATATGTCACAACACAATAAAAAATTGTTTCATAAATGAAAGACCAATGGGGAAATCCACTTTGATTTTCAACAATGTATTAAGTCAAGACTAAAAATGAGGGTAGAGATTTCTAAAATCCTTTTATAAGGTACTTGATATGACTATACTTTCATTGCCTAATTTTACTGTTACTGTCAGAGTGGGCTGGGCATCATCTATTTAATTGTTCTGGTTAACACACCTAGGGAATCTGGGAAGCTTGTATGTTGATCAATTTTATTTATTAATTCTTCTGGACCCTAGCATCAAAAGATATTTAGTTAAAAATTATTTCAAATGTTTCTGTGAAAGTGATTTAGGATGATGTTACTATTTAAATGGGTGGACTTTGAGTATTGTGGGTTGCTCTCTGTAATGTGTGTGGGCCTAAGGTCTAAACAGAATAGAAAGATCAGCCTTTCCTGGCCAAGAGAGAATGCTCTAGAAAAGTGCCTTCTGACTTTACCTGCAATATCAGCTCTCTTGGATTGGATGACAAATGGCAGTAGATTCACAGTGGAAGATGAACTTCAGCTTTGCTGGGTCTTTCTTACCACACCGCTCTGCAGATTCTGAAGTTAGTGGCCTCCATAATCATATAAGCCATTTATTTATAACAAATCCCTTCATTATACATACATAATCACACACGCAAATACCACATTGATTTTTTTTTTTTTTTTTTTTGCGAACTCTAATACATCTTATTAACCCCTCAAAATTCACTGCCACTGATCGCCTTGCCTGACAGTCATCATTTCCCAGATTGGCAGAAAACCATATTTCAAACCTGACTTTTCTTTCCTGCCTAAAGTTCATTTCTTATCTTCTCATTCATCATATCTACTTATGCTTTTTTAATTAGTGAAATAATAATAATAATAGGTGTACTGAGATAAAATCACGACACTAACATCCTGCAGATATCATGTGAGGGAGGACTAAGATGGGTCAAAAAGTGGGCTACCTTCCAAATGAGTGAAAATTATTTAGAAACCAATTTTTAGAAATGACTTAATAACAGTACCTTTAAACCATTATGCTTCTCAATTCTCCTTTTTCTGTCTGTATTGTGTTTTCTCCACTATGTTATTTTTCATATTCTAGCTACATATGTTCTTTCCATTGAATGCATGCTAAGACATAGCTTAATTCAGCAGTGTCTGCGGACTGGAACGTTAATTCAGGCTTGAAGGTCATGACCCTTCTCTAACCATTGACCTGGTGTCCTTAGAAACTATGACAGCCAGAATACATTTATTTTGTTGATTTCATTTGAAAAAAAATCGCTATTATATTCTGTATTTAATTCTAACTATACTGGTTCAAAATCCACCAAACAGAAATATACTTTTTCCACTTAGTTTATTTTTATGTAATTTTACAACCACCACTGTTTACATAAGAGACAATCTCTATCTACTACTGTGTTTCCTAGCTCCTGGGGAGATTGGACTAATCCACATTTTAAAAGAAATTCAACGAGATAAATTTCTCTTTACTGGAAATAGAAGAACTGCAATGATGACTGCTGACATTTATTGAAAAATGCAGAGAATGTCTTACTACTAAATGTTGAATACCTTGATTTTTCTGCTGAAAATGTGTCTAAGCTTTACCAGTTTATCAAATATGATCTAAAGATAATTCTCAGAATTGGGTCTCTAATTCGACAAATGGCTCACAGGGCTAATTTATTGATATATTCCAAATTTTTTGTCAAAAAATAAAGTCTATATCAATAAAACAGGTGGATATTTTATACACACAGTCATGCACACAGAAACACTCATGGACACACACACACGGCGTAGCTCTAAAACAAGTATGGAAGCCATGACAGTGCACCTCACAGATTTCCAGGTGCAGAGAGGATAATTCATCAGTGCTTCTACTGCACTGTGAAATCCATCTCCACATTGTAAACGAGGCCAGGGTTCCTTCAAGGCCAGGACACCACAGCAGACCCTCTGATAAATGGAGTTTACCCTCTGATGAATGACCTTGCCTCAAGACAGTCCTGTGCTTACCTTTCCTCGAGAGAAACTGCGTCCTTCCTTCCTTCTCTCTCTCCTCGGTGTTAGACCTCCCGGTTGCCTGGTCTCCCCTGACTCCCTCTCCATTGTCTTTCACCAGCACTTCTGCAAAGAAGTCTTCTGTATGCTTCATGTTAGATATCTAGTATTTGATATTTGATTCTTAAAGGACAGGGCTAACAAATGCAGAGTTAGATAGATACATCTTATGCTTAAAATGTTGGTTGAGGTACAGATTATTTTTTAAATGATTCCACTATAAAGGGAAAACACATAAAGAGATAACAGAGGAAGATAAACAAAAGAAAGAAGATATTACAAACAAGATTCACAGGGAAACATTATCAAAGAGAGGAGAAAAATAAGAGGGGATGAGAGCCAAATGCCCCCCAAAGAGTTGGTGGAGGCAGATAGCAGAAAACAGAAAAGGATCAAATGGTGACTACCATGAAAGACACTCCGACTCCCTCATTGCCCTCACAGGGGGCCACGGGGACGGAGGAGGAACGGAGAACAGCAAGCTGTCAGCTCGCGCGCCTTAGTCCATGTGGTTCTTCCTTTCATCCTGAATTAAAAAGTCTTTCAAAAAGCACCAGTGTCTGTAAATTTGAATCTCAAATTAATTCCTTTTTTTTGTTTGTAAATTCTCATGTTTTATAGTTTTCTCAGTTTACAGTACTCAGACAGAAAAGGTAATTTAAACAACAGTCATTTATTTTTTATTGTTTTGAAGGCCAGGAAGTAAAATATTAAGGCATTGGCAGAACTATTGCTGGGTAAAGGCACTTTTTCTGATTTAAAGATGACTGCCTCCAGAGAGAGATGGAGACAGAGACAGAGACAGAGACAGAGAGAGTGACAAAGAACTGAAAATTAATGTCCTTTTTATAAGGGCAATAAATATACACTTTTTTTAATAACAGTTCTGGAAATGGAATCAAGGGCTTTCACATTGAGCCACATCTCCTAATCTTCATTTTTATTCTTATTTTAATACAGGGTCTTACTAAGTCACTAAGTTGCCCAGGCTGGGCTTGAACTTGTGATCTTCCTGCCTCAGCTACACAGAGTGCTGGGATTACAGACATGGGCCTCCTGCCCAGCTCAATGTCTATCTAGATCTAATTACTGTACCTCCTGGAGTCCCCACCGCTAATGCCAACACATTGACGAGTGCTGTATTAAGAGTATAAACCCCACAGGGTCCAGTGTTGGAGCTCCAGCTCTTTCGTGTGGCAGTACTGGGAGGTGAGGCTTAGACTGTGGGGCTTTGGCAATGGGGCTGGAACTCTCAGGAGCATGTTAATGGCTTTTTCCCGTGAGTGAATTCTCACTCTCCTGGGACTGGATTATTAACAAGCGCATGATGTTGTGAAGCAAGCCCACCCTTCCTGTTCTTTCTTTTGACATGGGCCTGTTTGTCCTTCTACACTCCGCCAGAGGCTGAAGCAACATGAAACTGAGCAGAGGCCAGCACTATGTGTGGAATTTGCAGCTTCCTGAATCTGAGCCCAAACAAATCCCTGATCTTCGTAAGTTACCAAGTCTCTGGCATTTTGTTTGGCAACATGAAACAAACCAAGACATTGGGATAGGATTTCAACATGTGCATTTTTGGGAGACACAGGCAATGATAGCAACAAAGAAGGTTTCATTTACTCCTCTTTTTTAAACTTCTACTTCTTTACCTCCTGTTGCAAAAAAAAAAAAAAAAATCATTCTTTCATAGGTGTCAAACATTTTAGCATTGCAAAGAGCCACCCATTTCTTTATCCTACAAATAGGTCTATACAACTTAGGAATATTTTTGAACACTGCCCAGGGAAAATTCAGTTCAAAAATTAAAGTGTGTAGGGTCACCAAAGACACGAAAGCAGGGCTACTCTTTTTCAATAGCTTAGACTGGCTACCTTCTGTAGTAAGCAGAGAGGCGCTGAATCTCTTGGACTGTTCTCCTTAGTAGCCACACCAAGGTAAGCAAGAACTTCACGGAATTTCAATGCTTCCAATTTTGAACAGAGATGATATTTCCCAAGGGCTGTTGTTGTTTGGGGGACTAGGAGAAAAGCATATAAAGCACTTGCTGGAGCTCAATAGAAATTGCTATTAATTTGCAACTGAGTAGTATGTACTGATAATTTTCAACTCTGAGTAAAACTTTTCAAGGTAGTATTTCTGTCTTTATTTGAAGACAAATCAGACTAAAAAAGGCTAATTTATTTTCCCATAGATATAGATGCTTGGTGCCCAAATGGGTGATTTTCAGACACAGATCCATCTGCTATCAGCTCCGTCCTCTTTCATGGCCTTGCGGCCATCCTGGGCATAAGGGGCAATAGCAGAGTCAGTGATGAGCAGATCGCTCTCGTCAGTCTTCGTGGTCTTCATTGTGATTTTCAAAAGGCTTCCTGCTTCTGATCTGACAAGCCTCTTGCCTTGTTAGCTTAGTATCCTGTATCAATTTTTTTCCTATCTTTGAAAATAAACTTAGAAGCAGCCCAAGGTGAGACTAAGAAAAATGGAGAAAAACACGTGCCAAGGGCTGCGCCATTTCAAGTGTCCATTCCTGGTGGTGTTCTTAGTTTGTCAGTTTGTTTTCCTTAATTGAAAGCCCACTGAAAAGGAGCAAAATCCATACCACCGCCTGAACACAAACGCAATTATTCACTGTTTCTTAATACTAAATTTCAAGATGGCTCACTCTTAGACATCCAAAGGGAAATAAAAATAAATATTGAAAACAGTTTTTCTTTTTTAGTCAAAAATGTCCTAATAGCTTTTATTTATGTATTACTTTGTAATTGCCAAAGCAATCACACTTTGAAAAAGGAACTATTTTCATATATAGCATTAGATCTAATCCTCATATTTACCTACCTTGGGGTTAAATTAGGTTGCAGGAGAGAATGTTGTGGGACTGACTGTATTTCATAGAAGTTTGGCAAACTCTATTCTGTATCTCCTTCTCCCTGGTTAAATATTGGTTTTATAGGGGATCTGAATGTATTTTTTAATTTACCAGATAGGAAAAAGGTAGAAAACTGATTTAGCCACAAGGAGAAAACAAAACTAACCTGCCCGTTCTTGGCAAAGATTTACCTTTTAAGTGCTTTCAATTTTCCCTGAAGTTTTCCCTTTGACCTGTCTCACGCTCCCCATGAACTTGGTGGAACGGGGGAGTCATCGTTTAGCACAGGAGAAGCCTTACAAGACACTCCCCAAATAATTACTTGAACTCAGTCAGTATTAATAGGTTTTTTTTTTTGCTTGCATCTCTTGTGATCCATGAGCAAATTACTTTATTAAGAAATCATTAGAGCACAATTTGCTTCTATAGGCTACTGACATTAATTTTCATTTCTTATAATGAAACCACAAGTTCTCATGATATATTAGAACTGTAAATAGTATGCTGCCAGATATTGATTCAGAACTGTCATTGACCGTAGCACCTATGCCTTTCTCAAAAATACATGTGAATTTATTAAGGTTATGCTACATTTAGATCCCCTTTAGTCTACTCATACACAGATGTTCTCTGTAAAGGTACCTTGCAATAAGTCTTAAAATGGATTCCTGTAAATGTTCCCCTTGGTGTTGTCCTGGTTTTATTCTTAAAAGACATAAAACCAAGCTGAATTGGTTTGGACCAATTCTGAATGTGTTTCTTACTGATAGAGGAAATACAGTCTGGGCAAAGACAAAAACAGTGTCAGGAAGTAAGAATAAGTAGGAGAGTATGTAATTATGTTAGAAGCACAGCTGCAAACTGGTACTTCTAAGGAACAAGGGTCTGCAGTATCTCAGGTTTAAAATTTCTGCTGAAATCTTAGTCTTGTCATCAAAGCAACCCCTTAACAAATATGTCTTATTTTTCTAACTCAACATGTCCCAAAATTTTACTTCTCTCCTATGGAGTTAACTTATATTTTGCTATCTCTTTGGAAGTCCATGAGTCCATTCTATTAAGATGAATACGTTTTTCACAATAGAAAGGTGATTTTTAAAATCACTTCTCCTGTGTATCACTTGCCTATGGACACCATTAACAAACGTAATTATTTTATGGTTCTTGCACCCTAAATGATAGAAGAAAACTATTCAATTCTCTTTTTTTCTGTGGATGAGGGAAAATAAGCTAAATGACGACATCTGATAGCTATTGCCTGAACTGTAAATAAGATTTAAGTTTCTTTACTCTGAAATAGTATCCACTGTTATACTGTCTCAGAAATTTATGTCCTAGCAAAAGACTCCCAAGAAAAGAAAACTAGATCCTTTCCCCTTGAAATCTCCTCTCAAGTAACCCTTTTTCCTTCTGGGATTTCTATTGCCTGCCAGTTCCCAGGTGACAATAGACTTGCAAACTTCCCTTCAGAGGTTGTAACAGTTGCTCTACATCTTAATCACACAAAGAAACAGAAGGAATTCCATTTCTAGCCATCAGGGAATACCTGTTATGGTACTTACCCTATCTAAGTTGTAACAAAGTATTAAACTGGCCAGAATAAGAAGCCATTGTTTTCATGCCTCTGGATAACCAGAGTCAGAGAATTATAACTTTGGAGAAAATGAAAGTACAAGAAAAATGACCCACGTTTGCCTGGCAATATTTTACCAATCTAAGAAGAGGGAGGTGGAGCCCATGTAGAGCAGCCTCATCTCTGAGCCTCTGGGCTGAAGGGGTCAGGCATATTGCAGTTTGGGACTGCAGAAGCAATTGAGATTTGCTGAGCAAGATTCTCTGCTCTGCACATATATACCAGGTAGAAAGCAGTTGCTGCAGGACATACTGCTACACAGAAGTACTAGAGGCCACACACTGTGGAAGCAGTGAAAATCTGGGCCAGCCTAGAGAGTGGTTGCAATTTGTTCTGACTATTGGTTACTTTGATAGCATTCTCTATTTAATCTGTAAGACTTTGCTTTAAATTCAGCTAGAATAGATCTATGGTGTTCTCTGTTCTTTGTTCCTAAGACATGATCCTCACTAGCATTATATGGCCTTTCTGGGGCCATGCTCAGCATACAAAGAAAACCACAGCTAAATACATCTTAGTTACACTCCTGAACACAAAAGATAAACAATGATGTTAAAAGTATTCTTAGGGAAAACATGCATCATATACAAACAATGATGGCAATGATGATCTATTTCCATTTGACATAATGGCAGACATAATCCCATGAAATGACAAATTCTATGTAATAGGGAAAAAAAGCAAACTGTAAAACCCCAAATTTGCTCTTCAGTGATGATAGTGCAATGAAGATATATTCAGCATTAAATATCAGGTAAGGAGATGTGTAGCTGGCGTTATGTTCACTGTAGTAAATGCTGTAATGTGCTCTCCGGGAGGAAGATGGAAACTTGGAAGTATGAAAAGATTTAAGAGTGAAAAAATGGTCAATATGTGAGTAAAGAACTATTCTTAAATTTATAAAATTTAAGAAAGTATTTTATGCAAAAAATTGCATTTATTGTGGGATCTATAATGTAAATTAAAATATATGACAAAAATAGCACAAAAATAGGGAATCAGTACAATTAAGCCATTATGAATTTATTACATTTTATATAAATGCACTATATTAATTTAAGGAGACAATGAGAAGTTAAGGATATATATTATGATTATGGATATACAAATGAAGATATCTAAGAACACAATGGAGGAAACAACAAAATACTAATATATACATATATTGGGATGAAAGAATGCAGAGAAAAATAGAATTATCAAAAAGACAGAACAATTAGCAAATAAAAAGTAAAATGCATCTAACCATTTAAAAATTATGATTAATGTAAATGAGGTATGCGCTCCAATTAAAAACTCAGTATCTGACTTTGTGCTATCTGAAAGAGATGTACTTTACTGATGCTGATATATTGCAATTAATAAAGAAAAAGATATAGAAAACAAGCACAAACATCAGAAAGTTGGCAGATTTAGTTCAATGCCAGATAAAGTACATTTCAAGAAAAGGAGAGTAGTGATAAAGTAAGTCATTTCATAATGATAAAATGGTTTAATGTTCACATCTAATAATAGATCTCTAAAATATTAATGGTTAGAACAGGAAAAATAGAGATATCCATAATTATGGTTGGGAAATTTAGAACCTTTTCTCTACTACTTACTAGAACAACCAGAACCTTCACCCACAAAAAATAAAGTATAAAAATATAGAAACTGACCTAATGGACATTTGTAGATGTGTATCCAACCGCTATAGAGTGCATATTCTTCTGAAGTTTATGTGGAGCAACTTCCATGTCAGAAAAAAGAAGTATATTTATATATCAATAAGTTCAAATGATTGAAATCCTACAATATATTTCCTCTGAATCAATGTAGCTAACTTTTGGCATCCATTTAAAGCAGTGCTTTTAGGGAAATTTACTCTAAATGAAGATATGATGAAAGAAAAGTTTGAAAACAAAACTCAGATTTTCTGCATAAACAATCTAGAAAATAGACAAGAAAACAGAGCCCAAAGTAAATTGAAGAAAGTTAATGTTAAAGGGAAGAGCAGAAATAAACCAGGAAAAAGTTTTTAAATGTCAAACTTTGGTGTGTTTTTTTGAACAAATTAACATGTTTGATAAGGAGAAAATGGGAAAACACTAACAATATGAATGTCAATATAGTTTCTACAGATATTGTAACAGTAATAAAGATTATCTGATGAAACAGTATGTCAATACATTCAACAATTTAGTTAAAAGAGAAAAATAAATTAGCAAATTTGACATAGAAAAACAGTAAAAACTGTTAGTTTTTTGTGAATTAAAGGAATTCAATTTATAATAATTCAGACAAAAATACTGGAAAGAAAACTCAAGTTCCTGATGGTTTCACTGGTGAATAATTTGAAGCAGGTAAGGCAGAAATAGCATTATTGTTACAAAACCTTTCATAAATAGATGTGGAAGGAATAATTCTTTAGTCATTTTATGGGACTGTCACAATTACAAACTAATATTATAATCATGGATGAAGAAATTACTAACAAAATATTTTAAAATTGAATCCTAAAATATTGCAAAGCAGGATGATTTATTATGCTTGAGACTTGTCACAGGAGTGTAAAACTGTTATTCAGACATAGATATACAGAATTCTTCAGAAAAAGGAGACTAACTTCCAATCATCTTAATGGATAAAAGAAAACATTTCATCCTGAAACATTTATTCCTAAAAAGTCAATGAACTGAGACTGGAGTGAATTTGTTAATCTAATGAAGATCATCTATGAAACACAAATAATTAACAATGTACTAATTGACATAATATTGTCTTCTTAAAACAAAAAGCAAGATAAGGAAGATGATTCTCATCACTTTTATTCAGTATTGCACCATCTCTTCCAGTCAGTGAAATAATTTAAAAGAATGAAGTAAAAGTCATAAAGAAAAAAAGAAGTTCTTGTTTTCATTTTTAAACTTAGAAATGAGCTTGTTTGTACTGGAAATTTTAAGCAATCTGCAAAACATTCTAAAACTACAAAATGATCTGAGCAAATTTGTATGATGCAAGAAAAATACTTCATATGCAATGCTTTATTCTAAAAAATTAAAAATGAATATTTAAGTACCATTTACTATATTATCGACAAAAAATGTTAGAATAATTTAGCATAGGAGCTCTATGATCTCTATGTTGGAATCTACCAATATTACTAGGAAATATGGAGACCTAAATAGATGCAGAGACTTGCTATATTTATGGATGGATAGATACAATATTCTTAAGATTTAATTTTCTCTGAAGCAATCTGCAAATGGATGAAATTCCAATCAATCAAAGGGACTCTAAATCTCATTCTAATTTTTATAATAAAGACTCAACTACTCAATACAATCTTGATAAAGGAAAATTAGGTTGGAATACTTATACTGGCTAAGTTGACTTACTATAAATTTGATATAATCAAGACAGCATGTCAAGCATAGCTAGGTTAACAGACCTAAGTAGAGTTCAGAAACAGACTGAATATATACCCCACAAATGAAGGCAAGTCAAGGAAAGAAATGTCTTTTCAGGAATTGGTGATGAAATACTTACATGGAAAAGTAATTGCAGACATAAGGAAACAACATTTTTCTCGTATCGTGTGCCAGCGGTTGGCAAACATTATCTGTAAAAGGTGAAATATCAATGTAAAATTTTTGAGGCCATGTGATTTCTGCTAGAACCATTTACCTCTCTGTCCTGTAAAAACAGCTAAGGTAATGTGCAGCTACATGAATGATACTATTTTTTAAAAAACTTTATTTAAAAAGAAAGATGGCAGCGGGTGTGATGGCACACTCCTTTAATCCCAGCACTCAGGAGACTGAGGCAGGAGGATCTTTGTGAGTTTGAGACCAGCCTGAGCTACAAAGTGAATTCAAGTCCAGCCTGAACTGCATAGTGAGGCCCTATCTCAAAAAATAGGCCAGAGTTTTAGCTCAGTGGTATAAGCGCCTGCCTGGCAGGGATGATGTTGTGAGTTTGATCCCCAGTACCAAAAAATAAAAAAATAAAATGATGAAAAGAAAGATGGTCAGGCAGACACGAACTATACGCTGAGTTTGCAAACACTTAAAAAAATTAAGATGTATCTCCTATTTGCATTTTAAAACTAAAATAGTAAAGATTGTAGGATAAAATGTAGGATATTGTCACAACTTTAAAATGATCAAAGATTTCTAGACAGGACACGAAGCTAATCATAAAAAAGTAAGATACATTGGATTTTTCAAAATTTAAAATCTGCTTATCAAAAAATCTATGAGAAAAATAGAAATCCAAAAAGTAGATGGAAAAATACTTAGGTAAAGTTAAAAAGATTGCCTACACAAAACTGAAATGTCACTTGTTGACATGCACCAATGCTCATAGATACTTGATTTTGCACTTACAATCAGTATATTTCATATAGGTGAAAATTTCTATAAACACTGAATTTCAGTTTTTAAAGTAAAAATGATGGCAATGCTTCTATAGCTTCCTATACCACCCCATTTGTTTCCCTGACTCTGATTTGATAGATATTGGGGTGGGGAGGGGTGGCATACCAGCACCCGGGGGCAAGAGCAGAAGAAGATTAAAAAGAGAAAATTCATCTTCCCTCTGACTTTTTTTCTCCATAACAGATTGTATGCTATCCACTCATATAATGCGCTAGACTTCTTTTTACTGTCTACTTATTTTTTTAAATTTTATTACTACATATTTGTAATACATAATGATTACATTCATTGTAGGGAATTGGTACATGTATAGAACACATCTCAATTCTTTTTTTCCCTACCTCTTGTTTTGCCATCATCTGATTCATTAATTTTTCTTATAAGTCCTTATAAAGTTAACTATCATATATACAGATTAACAACCAGACTAACTGACCAAAAATATATAAAACACAAAAGACAGTTGTACTAAGTCAAGGTATACTATTAGAAACATTGTTTGTGCTGGATTATGCTGACTTTCTCTCTCTCGCTTTCTCTCTCTCTCCTTACTATTTGTCTTTTATTTTAGACTTTATCTATTGAGTTTTTTATAGAATAGAAACCATGTGTCATTTAAGCTTGTGTGTTTGATTTACTTCACTTAACCTTATGGTGTCAAAGCGTTTCTGTCTACTTATTCAAATGCTAATCTCTTCCAGGAACCCCATCACAGACACTCAGAAAAAATGTTTAATCTGGGAATCACAGCCTAGTAAAGTTGACACATAGATTAACCATTGCATTGATAAAATATGGTTTTTTAACATTACTAAAAATCCTTATTATCATGCTTACAAATTCTCTCATAAATGTTGTACTCTTCTGAATGTCAAAATATTAATAGAAATAAAGTTACATCTTTACTAAAAGATACCTTTCACTAAAGCCCTAGTAATATAACTCAATGGATAAATATTCTAATGATTTATTTTCAAGTGAGGGTTTTGTATTTTAGTCAAAAACTATCACAAAACTTTGAATACTTTAGATGAGCTAGCAAATGATATAATGGGAGGAAGGGATAGTTCAAAAAATCCAGGCTACCTTTATTTAAATAGCATGACTAAATGCAAAATATTTTGTAAATAATTTATTAGATATGCTTAATAAATATAATACCGTCACTAGTTCATAATTATGTATTATATTAGTGCTAATGAGTAAAAGAGAAAGCTGAGAGCTTATGCATATTCTTTATCTATAAATACTTCATTCTTTTATTAAACAATTTTTTGGGTTTTTTATATCAACTATGATGTCTGGTATTTTTCTGGGCATAGAGTTTTATTAGTAAGCAATATAATATTCTCAGATTGGGAGTTTGCCAGAGGGATTAGAAAGGGTTGGTGAAACATAAAACATCACTCACATGACTAAGTGGTAATGGTCATTGAATAATTCAAATGAATATACCACTTCTCAGACAAACATCTATCCAGGGAACCTTAATTGAAAGGAAAATATGTAAAACCCAGAAGAAGGTCATGTAATCATAGATAATTTTTTAATTGAAAATTTGAAAAAAGTGACACTCAACAAAACAAGAATTCTTTTGAATACCTAATCAAGATTTGAACATGATTCTACTGCAAACAAGTTCCATGGAGTAAAAGAAAACTGAGGCAGGAACACATGTGCCACGTATTGGGAACATCAGGAAAAGTAACTTCCAGAAACAATCAATTTGCTTTGAAAATACTATGAATTCTTTCTATGTGACTGTCTTACAGCTTTGTAAATTCTCCACAACTGTTGCAACAGAAAACAGGTAAGTGAGTTGCCAGTTTCCCTGTTGAAAGTTTTACCATTCAAATTTTTAAATTATAAGAAAAGTGGTATCAAAATTATTAACATTTATTGCATACCCACTGTATTTTAGGCATTATCATGACTATTTCCATGCACATCAGTTTTGTATTCATCTGATCTTCCTGTGGAGTTTTATTGTCATTTTGTAGCAAAGAAACTGAAGACCAGAGCAATTGTTTATCCATGATCAGAAAACCAGCGAACAGGTGAGCTGTGATCCAGACTGTTTATCATGAATGAGGATGCTCTTCCAAGTGCTGTACTTACAAGTTTGCCAAGTATTTCTCAGGGTCTGTTGTCAGTACCATTCATGACTTTGTTCCTTCAACCAATATTTAATCGAGCATCCATGACTCATTAAGCCAACTGCTTTGCATTCTATTCTGTAGTCTCTTTAACACTCATGACAACTAAGAGAAATGCTTTTCAATTATCCCCATTTTATAGTTTAGCTGGGAGAATTTTTGACTTACTATGGTCTAATCAGCAAATTCCACAACCCTTTATTAACCATACTGGTTTACTTTTTAACCCCAGAATTATTTTATTTCGCAGCTTATCATTATAATAAAAGATTCTTCTTATTTCATGCTCATTTCCATGCTTGGATTAAGTATTAAGGAGAAAGGCAGAGAAAGTAAATTCTCTTGGTTCATACAGGATTATGTTTGGACAACATTTAAAGATTATATCCTAAGTTCCTCACTGGGAACTTGTCATTTTCATCTTTCTCACATAGCTTAGGAAAGCAAAATCCTTTACCTCTTTACATTGAGGGAATCTGATCCCTTACTGGGTGCTTAGCTGTCGAATAAGATCTGGGTGAATTTTTCCAGTTTAAAAATTATGGGAAAAGCTGGATGAATAAATTCCAAGGGGATATTTGAGCAAACAGTCTTTGTTTACTTGGTATCCAAAGAAGACGGGCACCCAGCACACAAATTAGTAAATTCTAGCTATCATTTCACAGACTAATAGAGGCTCAGTGGAAAGAAATAGAAGTAGGCGACCAGATTGATCTTGAGTGTGGTCCCAGGAGCCCAGAGATAAATAAGTATCGTCAAAAGGCAGCTTGCTTTGGGCATTTGCAGACAAAATTTCTGAGGGAGGTACAAAGAACTGTGGCTCTCCTTTCTTCCCAGGAGTTCCTTCCCACGAAGAAGCAGAACGATGGCTGTACCATACAGTCTGAACTTTATGTCTGTCTCTTACCCTGGAGGCACTCATCAGTTTTGTGTGTTATAAATGCAAGCTGGCATCTCTGACTGAAGAGAAGGAGAGAAGGTAGAAAGGTGAAAAGGATTTGAGGAATACTTCTTTGTACTCACGAAACAAGAAAACCAGGAAGTTTCTGAGGAGACAGAAGGACTGAAACAGGTATCAAGGGTTATAACTATAAAACAGCAGCACATAAGTAGAAAGTAAGAGCATATATAATACTATCCTCATGGATGATAATTCTGGGAAGACTAGAATCTATCAGAACCCTAAGGAAAATAAAAAATAAGGTAGTTCACTAGTGGTGGCATGTGCAAATGTATTCTCTTTGTATTGAAGAGTGAAAGTCAAAGGCGAAGTTACTGTCATGTTAGACTGTAAGCAATTTGAGGGCAGGGATTATGACACACAACTTCTTTTCTTCAGAAGCATGTTCAATGCCCAGAACATTAGTGTCTGTTGAATATAGTAATACAACTACACATACATAAACAAACAAGATTTTGGAATGCTAGTAGATATCTTTGAAGTACACACAGAAATATTTCCTCTAGGAATAATATTCTGGAATGAGTAGTAGAAGTAGGAAATTGTGCAAATTGGTGCTTACATACAAGGGAGAGTAGTTTCAGGACCCCTATGGATACCAAAATATGTTGATGCTTCGTACATTTATGTAAAATAGCCCAGTATTTGCATATAACTCATAAATATTCTCTCATATGCTTTAAATCATCCCTTAGTTACTTATAAAATTTAACAAAATGTAAATACTGTGCAAATAGTTGTTATACACTGTATAGTGTTTTTTAGAGAGCCATCACAAGGAAGAAGTCCATCCACGTTCACTATAGATGCAGTTTTTTTCTAATATAACTGGTTCATGATTGGTTGAATGCACAGATGCTTAACTTATAGATGCAGAAGGCTAACTCTAACTCTTTTGCTCTAGGGAAATAAGGAAAGCCATAAATAATAATTTGCTGCAACATGGATGGAACTGGAGGTCATTATGTTAAGTAAAACACAATCAGGCACAGAAAGACAACTATTGTATGATCTCACTCTTCCTTGAAATACGAAATCATAGATGATGACAATAAAATGGTGATTACTGGAACCTGGAAAGAGTAGAAGGGAGACAAAAATAGGGTAAATTTGATCCATGTATAGTAAGTGACAGGTAAGCTTAAAAAGTATGTTAGTTTATAGTAACATACTTAACAATAGCAATAATGTGCTTTTTCAAAAAGCTAATACAAAAAGGTCTTGAATGCTTTTATCATAAAGAAATGATATTTGAAGAGATAGTTATGTTTACCATGATTCAAACATTATACAATGTATACACATATGGAAATATCACATGATACCCCATAAGAAAGTGCAATTTTATGTCTGTATGTATCACTAAATACATTTAAATATACAATTATTAATATTTGGTTTAATTATTAATATTTAATATTTAGTTTAGTTATGTCTATTTATGTTCATCCACAACATCAGCTGTATACAGAGAACCCCATTTCAGTCCCCATAGTAGTGGGACTATAAACAGGCATAGCAGGTTGAACTGAGGATTATCTTGGCATTGCACAGTGGTGGACTATGCCAGACATTCACTAGGTTTTCTGAATTTCTAGCCATCAGACTGAGAGGAACAAGGAATTACACTTTTTATTCATGAAGTCAGCTGGTTCTACAGTGTACCATATTGAGCAGGAGCTATAGTAAGTAGGGTGGGTGGCAGCTTCTGGGTCTGTATTAGGTGGCAAGAAGAAACTTATTAGGAAAAAAGATGGGTGTGTTGGAGAGAATTTACAAGATTCATCAACCTTTCTAGGTGTCACCCACTTTTTGGGAAAATTAGAAGAGAGTTATTCTTATAAGAAACAGACAGTGTATTTCTAATGAATGATTTATACACATTTTTAAAGTAATGAACATTTTTGAAAGGTTTTTCAAAGGATTTTCAAAGGGTTCCATCTTTAGATAAGTGCACTCAAGCTAACATTAAATAATTTCATGAAATTCTTCAAATTCTCTGAAGTCTATAGATTCAGACCTCATATAGATTCCATAGGAATAAGGTTAAGAAACCTTGCTCTAGTGCTTTGCACATCTTGAGTTAAAGCTAAGAAACTTGGAAGAGGAGAAATTGACATTTTTTGTGTTTGTTCATAAATTTAAGGCTGAAACTTCATAAGGATGAGAATTTTAGGATGTCTAAATTATAGAGTTTAACTTTTAAATCCAGAGAAAAATGTTTAAAAGTTTTTTTGTAACATTAAGATAAACGTTTTGGGGAACATTTTGAACATTTTGAAACTTGTATAAACTAAGTAATTAAAAATACATTGCCTCTATAAAGGTTTAAATTAAGAACTCCATTAGATAAAAAGTCAAAGTCAAGTAATTTCAAAATAAATTGGACAGAATAAACTAAAGATTATAGAAATATTGTATTTACGAGTGACAGTCTGAAATGAGTAACAGAGATAAGAAATTGTAGAAAAATTGACTTAAGAGCAATATAAAGGAAACAAGACAGTAATTAACTCAAATAAAAATGCACTGCTCTGACAGACAGAGAGACAGAGATGAAGACAGAAAGACAAACACCTGCTTGCTTAAATTCTGCAGATAGTTGATTTCCTATATACACACTAATGAATGGAAACAAAGGAAAGCTATCAGTGGCAACAAAATCAGCATAGAAGTCCTAAATCAAGACAGAAAAACTAAAATGTCTTTGCATCCATGGCAAATTTCAGATATTCTTGAAAGACATAGTTTAACACTGTTGATGTGAATGGGGATTATATGTGACTCTGGAGAAAGGAGTCACCCAGTTATAAGAGCTGCACAATGAGACACCTTGGGTCATATTGGAAGTGCTACCAAGAGCCAGAACTGTGGCCAAAAGGCATCAGACCCCCAAGGAGTGCGTCAAAACCCTCAGATTGTCAGGACAAATGAGGGACCCATGAAAAACATTGCGATGTTGCTCTTTATTTTTTATTTTTATTTTTATTTTATTTGTGGTACCAGGGATTGAACTCACAACCTCACGCCTGCCAGACGTGAGGCCCCTGAGCTAAATCCCTGGTCCTGTGATGCTGTTCTTACATACTCTAAACCTCTGATGATATATGAAGAGAGCCCAAGAAGTTTGTCACTACTTTTAATATAATTTCTAAGGGCCTCAAAAAAGGAAGTCATTTTAAACCATGAGCAAAGAACAAACAATCTTCTTAGGCCTCTGTAATAATATACCTAAAACAAAAATAGGGACAAAATTAAGCTACACCCTGGACCCAACAAGATGGCAGAACAGTAGGCAGCAGAGTAAACAGCCTCCCTGAGAGATACTGTCCAGATGCTGGAATATAGCAACATGGGGAAGACAAGAAGGAAGGAAGTGGGTCCCCTGAACCCAGGAAGAATCTAAAGTGAGAATTGAAGCCCACAAAAAGAGAGAAAAAAAAACTTAAACGAATAAGGCAGTAGCTGGCAATGCCTCTGCCCAGAGCTGGACCCACTGCATGACACGAGCTGCTGGAACCTGGGGATTCACAATCAAGGTGCTGCAGCAGTGGCGGCAATCCTGGAGGCCTCTGCCAAGGGAGGCAGCATTGGAGGAGAGTGGCAGTGGACAGGGGGAGCAGACCTGGAGGACTGAACTGGCTGACAGCGAGTGCAGGGGACTCCATCCTCCCATGGGAGACAGCAATTGGCTGGGGGCCATTTTGGAGTCAGGCTGGATAGGCCCAGGGCTGGAGCTGCTCCTGGCCTCCTCCAGCAGCTCCTAGCTGGGTGCAGATCCATGGAAATCGATCCAAATGAGTCTTACCCTTGAGTGCATTCTGGAGGCCATCTCAGAGGGTAGCTGCAGGTGACCGGTTTGGTCTGGAGGCAGGTGGCTCCACGTGTGCTCCAGGGTTGGTAGCTAAGGATCGCGCTGGTGACCAGCCCAGGTGTGAATGCAGCAGCCCTGCCACTGTGCGCACTCCACCAACCCTGGGGAGCCAAGGAGGGCTGGGGAAAGGTAGCAGACAGCCCTGCAACAGTGCACCCAGTGGCAACCATCAGATACCCATAATCAGCACAGGCTAGAAGAACCGAATAGTCTCACTTCTGAGAAATTTCAGTCAATGCAAGGAGTGCCTGGGTCCCCAGTACTCATTCATCCAGAAGAACCCAGGAATATGTCAAGACGAAGAAGCAAAAGGCAGTCTCTGGTCTCCAATCCAAGAAGAGCAAGTCCAGGAGATGCAAATGCAGAAGAGACCGGGAGTCCCACAACTGAAGTTTCTGAGGTGATGGCAACTGAAGTAAAGAAACAACTTCATGAGGCTATAAAAGAAATTAGAACAGAAATACTAACTCAACTAAAAGTAGAAATGAAAAACATAATGAAAGAATTGTTAGGCATCTGTTAGGGTTTATACATTGTGTCAACTTGAGAAGTCTAGCAGCTTAATTAAGTAAGGCAGCAGCTCTACATCTTGGGGTGTAGAGCATAAGCAGTTACCTGGCCATTGTGTCAATTTGAGAAGGCCAAAAGTTTAGCTGAGAGACTCAGCAGGGAGCCAGGGTTCTTACTTTGTAAACATCCTCATCCTGTGCAAAGG
>RJWM01027920.1:0-25909 GCA_004363535.1 Dasyprocta punctata | reverse complement strand
TCACAAGCTGCAAACCTGTCTTCAAGGTTTGAAAGTCTATCTTTAGTTTCTTTCAGGTGGTTTTGCCAACTTTCATTGGAGTTTTTGATTTCCTGGTAATCTCTTTGGATATGTTTTATGTATCTTAAATCTTTTTTGTATTGTTCATTCCAGGTTTCCCTCATTTTCCTATGCTCCATTTTTTCATCTATGTCTCCTTTAGAGATGCCTAGCAATTCTTTTATTATGTTTTTCATTTCTTCCTTTAGTTGAGTTAGTATTTCTGTTCTAATTTCTTTTACAGCCTCATGAAGTTGTTTCTTTACTTCAGTTGTCATCACCTCAGAGACTTTAGTTGTGGAACTCCTGACCTCTTCTGCGTTTGCTTCTCCTGGGTTTGTTCTGCTTGGATCGGAGGCCAGAGACTGCCTTTTGCTTCTTTGTCTTGACATATTCCTGGGTTGTCCTGGACAAGTGTGTATCAGGGATTTTGGTATTACTTGCATTGTCAGTAATTTCTTAAATTTAGACTGGTTCTTCTAGCCAGTGCTGATTGTGGATATCTGATGTTTACCACTAGGTTTGGTAAACATCAGATATTTCCCCATCCCAGCTCAGCTCCCTGATGTCTGGGACAGTACATGGAAGCGGGGCTGCAGCCTGGGAACCTGGGCCAGTTATCCACGAATCTTCCGCTATCACCCCTAGGGCATGCGTGGAACTGCGGTCTCCAGACCAAGCTGGTCACCCACCGGGACCCTCTGGGGCTTGCTCAGAGCAACCTCCATGGGACTGTGCCCAACCAGGATAGGCTCTAGCCCCAAAATGGCTGCCAATCCCTCACTCTCCCTCACGGGGTTTCGGGGTCTGCTCACCGTCAGTCAGTCCAGTCCTCCAGGTCTGCTCCCACTGTCCACCACCACTCTCCTCTAATGCTGCGTCTCTGGGTAGAGGCCTCCAGGGTCATTGCTGCCACCGTGGCCTCAGCACTCCAACCATGCGTCCCCAGGTTCCAGCAACTCCTTTCACAGAGTAGGTCCGGCTCCGGGCAGAGGCGCCACCAGCCACCTCCCTCTTTGTCTAAGTGCCTCTTTCCACTCTTTCTGTGGGCTTCAATTCTCACTTTAGATTCTTCCTGGGTCCAGAGGACCTGCCTCCCTCCTTCTTGTCTTCCCCATGTTGCTATATTCCAGCATCTGGACAGTATCTTTCAGGGAGGCTGCTTACCCTCCTCTTTACCATTCAACCATCTTGTCCTGCCTCTGACAGTGCCTTTTGAATATTGTCTTTACAACTTGCCATTGCAGTAAACCTCTCATCAATGCTAATAAATTTGTATTGCAGAGTAAATTTAAATGCTCATTCTAATACGTTTTCTCAAGATATTTTTGAATGATCAGTGAAGGCAGCCATATTGTATATTAAATGACATCTTTTCTTGTCCTAAAGTGCTTCTTAGTTCCCTGGTACAATATGAAAATGAAGCTGTAATGGCAACATCAGTGGTGAAAACATACAGTACTTACTGTATAGTCTAAGTGTTTTAATTAAATTGAGTGATCTAATCTTTACAGTAACCACATGAGGCACCTGTTATCACTGCTTCACTTTACAGGTGGTGCAACTAAAAGGCACAGAGGTTTTTACCCTGTCTAAAGTCACACTGGTGGCAAATAACCTATTTAGAATTTGAATGCTAGTAGATTGTTTCCAGAGTCTGAACTATTTTTGCTTTAAAAAGGGACTGTTTCTAACTACCCCCAATCACTAACAGTGTGTGAATGGGTATATATCTTCCATGTCTTTGGATTTATTTTGTTATTGTTGTAATTCATTAGGCCAGATTTATAGATCTTTAGCATTCAGGCTTATTCCAAACCCAAGTGAAAAGTTGGTTTTAAAGGTCAGGGGAAATTGTTGCTCTTACTGTTGTTTTCCATATTAAGCATTTTTTTTTACCCACAACCTTTGTGGAGGTAGATTGGGTTTTTTCTAAGCTTCCTTTGCTGACATTTATTTGAAGCTTGACCTTGGACTAGGGTTATAGTCCTCTGTGTTCTACTCAAAACCCTCAGGTCCAGTTCAACTCTTGTGTATGCCATAGCCTCCCATTCTCCTGGCCTGAAGCTTTGGCATTTATCACATGTAATCTCCATCCTTCTTGTTTGTCAAATGCTTATGACTCCATTTTTGAAAATAGTCTTTTTTGATGTTTTCAGGCAGTGGAGGATTTTTATTACTTGGAGATGGAAACTTGAATTTTTTTCTGTAATTTATCCAGACTCTAGATGTTTTATAGTGAAAAATACCATTCCAGGAAACTGTGGACCAGAAGTGAAAGGATCTTGTTGGTTCTACTTGCCCATCTGTACTTAGTTGACTTCACTAAGCAATATCTGCCCAAAGACAGCAAATTAAATTTAATGATTAGTTTCAGCTAAACGTGATTAAAAACCTACAATATCCTAACCATCATCATGCATTTCAAATCAAATGTAGATGGCTTGAATTGTCTAGTACTCTGAATCATTTAGAACACAATTATCTATAATGATGTAGATAATGGTGAGGTGACTGCCCAACCTCCTTTGTTGGAATCTTCTGCCTCTTGACTCAGTCTTGTTTCCAGCATATGAGAAACCCCGTGGATGCTTGCAAGGGTAGGAGGACCTGAGAGGTCTGCATCTCAGACAAGTGTTCATAGTATGTGAAGGTCAGATGCCCAAGGAACCATCTCCAGGATTGTCTCCAGGGTTGGTCTCAACAAGAACATGCAGAGCCTGAAACAAATTCCTGTGGGGCTAAATGGGAAAAGAGATGCCAATGTGTGAACTTGTTTGTAATTAAAGGGGAAAAAGGGTGCTCAGTGGAACTCTTTTGGACAGAGACCAGATGTTTATTGTGCCTTTGTCTTTGGTGCCTAGACCTTTGGAAATAGGTATGCCAGGAAGAGTCAAATGAACAACCAAGAGGACAGTGTGATGTTCTTTTGGTTTTAGCTTCATTTTCTCTGGATGTTAAATAGTTGGTATTTGAGTATTAATATATGCCACATTGATTCTAGAACATTTGTTAACACCTTTTCTTGTCTCACACTGAATACACATAGTTCAACGTTGCAATGGAATGAATGGATTTGACATGGAAACAATAATACAAACTTCTCAGCATCCTTAGAATATCCAATTTGCAAAAACATTGCCACAAGTGCTTCCTTCTCTAGCGATAATTCACAGATAGCGTTGTATGGTCTGAGTGAAGTAGGATTACTTAAATTAGGCTGAATCAGAGGTTTCTTGACCTTGGAACTGTTGATATTTTGTCTGGATAATTCTGTGTTATGGGGAACTGTTATAAACACAAACATGACCTGGCTTCTATCCGTTAGATGCCAATTACATATACTCAGTTGTGATTTCAAAATAATGTCTCCAGACATCATCAAATATCCCCAAAGGTCAAACTCACTCTCAAGTGATGTAACTACTAGCATAGAGAGTTCTGTTGGAAAAGGGTGTTAAGAAATGTTGAGATGAGCATGTCTGAGAAGGTAGATAGGACAGATTCGTGTTTGCTAAAAATGTCTGTAACTATAATTACACTTTTTATTGTATGTGCTTTTCCAAAATCTTGCTAATCTTCTATCAAAGGATGCAGTCATCCATGGTAGACTTCTGAGCTCCTCTTGGCTACTAGTGTACTACATGAAGAGGTTTTTGTGGAGACACACAAAGGCCATTGCCCTGTGCCCTGACTAAAACTTCAGCTAGATGCCAACTCCAACTTCCTGGTTACATGAGAGAGCCATATTGGAACCAGGTATTCAGTTGAGGTGCCCCAGGAGACCCTGAAGCAGATGATTCTTCTTTACTAAGCCTGACCCAAACTGTAGATTCATTGGCAAAAGCAATAGCTGTTTTAGGTGTAGAATGTTTTGTCATATAGCAATAGATAATCTTAGCAGAATTGGGTAGTTCATATAGGTCTGAATACATAGGTCAAGATTTAGATCCTAAATATATTAAGGAACATGAGTTGTTATTCTAATGACAAGCACACTGTAATGTAGTCTTAAATGTAACTTGTTTAGGATGTTAAGGCACAAAATACTTGAAAGTTGTTAGTAAATATTCAAAGAAAGGCAAGTCATGTTTTCCATGAAAGCCAAAGAAACTGGGTGATCAAAGAAGCAAAGAGACATGGAAGAGGTTTGGCAGCAAGTATCAAGGATAAACTTGAAGGAAATTAGGGATAATGGCAAGGTAGAAATGTGACTGCTGAGAAACTACAATCCAGATTGAGGATAGTTGCTGAGAATGTAGCTCATTGGGCAAGAATTTGGTATTTAACAGTCATATTCTCTTTTCTGGCAAGGGTGAAGATTTCAAGACGGGTCGAATGTGCTAGACAGAAAGGCAAGTGAAATGAAGTAAACTGCACTCAAGTATAGTAGTCTTACCCTAGCAGTGATATGTGGCAGACTCTAATGTGTGGGGAGGCCACTGAATGTCCTGGTTAACAGTGCAGATTCTGCATCCTGACCACACCACTTAGTTGTTACATAATTTGAGGAAATCATTGTCTGTCCCTGTGCCTCAGTTTTTTCCCTGTGAACCTTTGTTTTTCACTGTGTCAAATGTATCCCTGTCTGTAGAGGGCCTGTAGTCTCACTGAACATACATTTGGGCTGGGGTACCTGCCTCACCTGTTGGTTGTCTTTGCATTCTTCTTGGTCTTTCTCCAGCCCTGTAAAGTGAAGTGTTCTTTGTGCTATCACACAATTGTAAATAATAAACCTAATCCCAGCAATGACAAGATAGTCACCCTAAACCAAGATCAAAATACAATATATAACAGATTGTTTTCTGATAATTTTTTCTGGATTCAAAGTGGAGAAAATTGAGCATTGTATGAAGCCATTTTATTCTAGGAATCATAACTATATCTACTTCTATGTCAAATTTATCCCATCTCCTATGGTAGTCAGCACATAATTTCTCGGTTGCTTTACATGTATAATAGGATTAATGATGTTTGTTTTTTGAAAGAATAAAAATATTTGTAAAGCATTTAAAAATTAGAGTAAATTGCATGATCCTCTTATAAGGCTGTGTTTTGAAGGACTTTTAGTTTAGATACATAGAATTATTTAGAGGTAAAATAATAAAAATTAAAATAAAATAAAAATCTGTCTTGTTTACAGTATCTTTGCTAAATCTCATTGAAATATATTTACATGACCTTCAAAGTATGGGTGATACAAGGCCAAAATTGTTTCCATTATCTCATGCTAATAATAAGAACAATTATGAGACAAATAGCAATGTCCTAGTCCTTTGTATAAAAAATGACACTAATGACACATTATCTGAAGGACTTGTTCTTTGTTAAGAAAGTTATATACTGTGCTAAAATAGTCTTAATAATACCTTGAATATCTTTTCTCACACATGCAAACTTCACTTTTCAAAAATATTTAGCAGGTCCCATAACGTTTTATAAAGTGTTCATTCATTTTTTGCATCAGTGCTCTGTGCCTGTTGTACTAGGCACTGGAGATGGAGAGACGCTTACAACTGGGAAATTGCCTTCATCTGAGGGGCTTGCAGGCTGGTGGGCAGAGGCAGAGGGTGAGAGGGTCTTGATCTGTAGAGGCATGTGTAGGATGAATGAAGTATAAGGATGCAGGGGTCCAGTAGGTGAAAGAAAGGGAGGACAGTGGTTCTTTCTAGTTACAGGGAGGGATGTCTGAAAATGCCTCTGATACAGTATGTGACCTCTGAGCTGAGCCTGCATATATGAGGTATTCATCAGATGAGAGCGGCAAGAGAGGTGAAAGAAAAGGCATACATTTTGGCAAAAGGATTTTGGCAAAGTCCTGGAAGTAGAAAGGAGCCTTTCAGAAAACTGAAGCTTGTCAAAGGGAGGTTATAGTATGAGAAGTAGGTAGCAAAGGGGCCAGAGGTTGTAAATATTTGAGAAGTAGGCGTTGGTATTATTTTTGAAAAACTAAAATAAACATTTAATAGGCACGCTAATCTGTAAGTAGTACTAAAACACTGCCATGGACATAATGAAGAAGTTTTATTTATCCTGACACTTATTTACAGAGCAAAGAGCATACAGTCAGTTAATCAGCTTAGGTCTGAAGGGCACTCCTGGGACTTGTGGGAGTAGAGTTGGTTAAGTAAAGGGTTTTGACCCCCAAATTTCTTGCAGTTCCCCATCTTTCCCCATCACAACACCCAACATCTTCCCCAGGTAAACACGAACAAATATTTCGCACAAAGCAATAGTGGTTTTTTTAAGCTGTATCAATCTACTCTTAATTGTAACTGGACTAGAAGGTTGCAATCTGCAGAGGCCTGTGGGCTTTTCTCACTTTCATGGCAGCTTTCTGTGTTCTGCTCCATTAAGGATCAGAGAACCATGTTTGCTGTCTGATGTGCTGTCAAGCAAAGTGTGGCTGTCCCATAGTTTGTTCAGTGTGGCAATGACTTAACACAGACAGCTGTTGTCAGTTTTTTCCCTCAGTATGCCAAACTAACAATTACATGGTAAGAACTTAATTTACATGCATCCTCTCTGCACTTCTCTAAGTATTCAGTGGGTAGTTGCCAAGTAACTGAAAATGTGTCTAGACACAGATGTTTCTATATTCAACAACAGGGTTAATTTTCTGAGCAGAAAAGCCAAATGCATGTACCACTGGTGCAGAATGCACAAAATAAGGCCAACATTGAATGTTAAAATCTAAGAAAGGGCTACAGACTTCACTAGGCATAGGGACTTGTTCACCAAAGTACAGTAACTCATTAGTACCATATTGAAAATCAAACTCCAACTGATAACATTGTGCAGGAAACAGTTAATGGCAGCTTCTCCATTTATTTATTTATTTTTTCTTTACTTGGGCTACATGAAAGGGATGCCTCATTCAATCCCCTTGCATACATGCTAATAATCAGGCTCCTGACAGAAAGCTCTTATTAAAAAGAGAATGGGAAGTCTTTATCTGTAAAATGCTTTCAGTAGCAGTTCCAGTTACCTATTGCTTTGTAAGAAATCACCCCACAATTGAGTGTCTTAAAACAGTAACTTTTATTACTGTTCACGTTTCAGTGGGCTGACATGGCTCATCAAGGTGATTTTCGCTTGGAGCCGCTCATGTGATTTCAGTTTGATAGTGCTATGGTTGCAGTCCTTGAAAAATACAGCTGTATTTCTGAGATGGCTTGCTTGTGCAGCCTGTACAGCCATAAGTCTTGGAGCTCTACTGCAGTTGCCAGTTTACACGAGCCCTTTCTGTGTAACTTGAATTTCCACAGCTTGGCTACTGGGATCTAAGTGGTAGTGCCTTAAGAGCCAATTGAGTTGAGTGACAGACCCAACTCAATTTAACTGTCAAGAATATCACTTCTTTAGCGTCATATTGGCCAAAAGTGGCCTGGACTCAACCAAGAGAAATAGACTCCAACTCTTGCTAGACCAATAAAGCAGCCACTTTGCAAGGGAGGAAGTGGGTTGGGAGATAACAGTGAGCACTTATTTGGACAATGTAATGTATCACTTCAGGATTGCCTGGTCTGTCTGGATCATCTCTTGAAAAGTAAATCAGATATTTATGAATTGATGGAGTCTGCCTGGAGACTATGGCATACACTGGGAAACCAAGGAGATTTAATATCTCTGTTTCCATCGGTTAAATCTTGCATATCAGGATTTCTTCAAATGGAGTCACTGTTTAGTATCAAGTTAAGCCTGAGAGACAGTGAAAAAAGAATGAAATGGGGCAGTCTAAGTTAGATAGTCAGCAGTTGTTCATTGCATAACCAACCAACCTTTTAAAAACCTTCCAGAACATCAATAAGTGTAAGATAAACATTTAAATTTCATTTGCATTGACTTTTCTTTCTTCCTTTGAGAGTGTTAGAAGTAATTTTCCAAAGAGATTAATGGATGACAGTATTTTTTTGTATAAATCCTTGGACTTAAGCAGATAGCAGCATAAAAAAAGAAAAAAGAAAAGCTTGTATGGACAAAATATCTGAATTTGTATTTTTTGGGGGGGAAGAAGTTTTACATTAGAAAATTACAAAAAGACTTGTAATTTTGACACATAAGCAACAGTTTTTCTATAGTTTTTTAATAGAAAACATATAAACCTATTTTTAGCCCTGTTATAAATAAACTGTTTCACAGAAACTTTTAATTTAAATAATGATCAGAATATTTCTGTTTGTTGGGCTGGGTGTATAGCTCAGTGGCATGGCACCTGCCTAGCAGGTGCAAGGTCCTGGGTTCAATTCCCAGTTTTTAAAAAAAGGATGTTTCTCTATATTATTTTGTACAATTCTTAATTATTTTGTATTTTAGGTAGTGAGACATTCTTAGAGAGGTTAAGGGATCAGATTTTTAAAGTCTGTTTTAGAAATTATGAAACATTTTTTTCCAGTTTCAGAAAAGAATACTTGAAAACCAATAAAAATAACTGTAGGAAATGTTTTGTTCCTTATTGTAGTACTAAGGCTTATGCCCTGGTGATATGCTAATTCCAAAGGAAGGAACAGGGAAATATTATATGAATCAGGGATCCTTCCCATGTGTCTGTATTTTAGTGAGCAAGACATTCAAGCCTATCTATAAATTCATGCCTGTTCCTCTCCCCATGATGCATGAGATGAAAATTCTACAGCAAAGCCCAGGTGGGGAAGAGAAGGAGCTGAGGAGAAAGTGGAAAAGAAGACCTAAAAAAGGGAAAGAGAGTCTTTAAAAGTGCAGGTGTGAGGTTTGCTTCTGTTAGATTTGGTATCATTATAGAATCCTCAATGGGATCATAGTTTAAAATTTGTATGATTCCTGCTTTTCACTATGAGTTTGCCTATTTCAATGCAAACTGGCTATAGGGTAGAAGCAGTAAAGCTCAACCCTTTGGAATCTACTGCTTTTTTGGCATTCTGGAACTGAGGTTTAATTTCTATCTGTTATCAAATGTAACATTATGCCCAATTCATTTATGTAAGTTTTATCACAATGATTAAAGATCTTCAATGATGTTTGTGGATGAGTGGGTTGGAGAAGGAAGTAGAATTAATGTACTAAAAGGAAAGATAACATCTTAGTGAAAAAGTCACTGAAAACTCAAGTGTCTAGAATAGTGATGAATTTTAACCATTGTTTGGAAATTTAAATTTTAACCATAAAGCAGTACAAGTTTATGGAGCCTTTGAAAATAACAAAGATGTCTTCAAGTTGCTTCTCACTCTAGGAGTAGCATGTGGTGAACAGAGACGCACGCCTTTTACTGCACTGTGGCAGGTGGTGCTGTGCCCTTTTATGCTTGACCATGTGGTGAAGAACCAGGCCTAGAAGTGTCTCCCACTGAGGGTGTATGGTGCAATTTCCCACAGTGCATGAATGCTTAAATTAATATTATTTCAATTTGTCTTTCCACCTGACCCAGTCATAGAACAATGCAAAGATCTTTGTAAAAGATGGTTTCTGTCATGCTTTGCTTGTCTCAACCTTTCTGTGCTTCCAGGTTCACCAGCAGGAAGCTCAGTTATCTATTCTGCTTACATGATGCATTGTATTTCTCAGTTTCCAACCCAGTTTTTCTTTATCTGTCCTCCCCCAAGTCCAATGCCTTTCATTAGATCTTATTTATCTGGTACAACATTTTCCCCCTTACTGTTGGTTCATTCCAACTCTAAGGGGACTCAGCAATTTTTCATGAAAAAGAATCATAGCTTTTTTTGGGTCTGTTTTTAGCCCTTCTGCATCTTTACCACTATTTGGTCAGGGTCACTAACCCAAGCATGGCAGGGCTATTCCTACATACAGATACAATACCCTTATATCACAGTGACTGTCAGTACAGATTTGTCATTCATCCTAATCAAAGACTGGAAAGAGATACCTTAAGCAAACTCCTACATCTTTTAGCCAAAGTACAGTGTTAAATGCCGTCATCTCAGTTGTTTTGCTCATTATCTATTGTTCTGAAGAGCCTACAGCTATTTTCTATAATTAAAATCCTACAGTGTTTCCAAATCTTTTTTGTATGGTTACTATCAAAGAGGAGGTCCACAATGGGCAATTATTTCAGTACTTTTTGATTGTGCCAACTATTCAATTTATAACTAAGTAGACTAAGCAGAATTCTGCATTTTTCTAATATTAATAGGGTTTTCCTCCATTGCTTCATATTCATATCTTTTTTCCTTTGCAGATGGAGACTGGAAGGTGACTGTTGCCACTGGGGATCTTGAAAACGCTGGCACCACGGCAACAGTATTCCTTTATGTCTATGGAGAAACAGAAGATTCAGGGCCTATTATTTTGGGGTCTGGGAAATACCAGCTGTTTAAACCCAACAGTGCAGATATATTCAAGGTAAAATTGCTTACTATAGTGTATCACAGTATTCATTCCCCAAGATATACTCAAGATGACTTTTGCCTCCATATTGTATTTGCATTAAGTTTTCTTGATATACATGAAATATCTTATCCTAAAGAAGTCAGGAAAGAATGGTAATCATAGGAATATAAGATTGTGGTTTCTCCCTCATTTTATTTGTATAAAGATAAAAATATATGTGGATTTTAGAACAATTAAAAATTACAGCACAAAAACTTACTAATCTTGAGTATTGTTGTATTTGAATGTCTCTCCTAGTCCCAATCTTAACCCATAAACATGTTTTACTGAAGTACCAGATGTACATGAGTGTTAAATTTTTTAAAAATTTATTATGGTCAAAGACACATTACCATTAATCCTCCACAGAGTATTCCTCCTTATTTGAATACATTTGTCCCATCATTCCTGCCACTTTCTGAAGCAGTTCTGGAAGTTGTCTTTTGTAAATTAATTGCATTGTCATAGTTGCCTTGATATCCTGAATCCATTTAAAATATTTACCTTTCATGATCATTTTGACTTTAGGGAAGAGCAAGAAATTGCACAGTGCCCAAATTCACTGAATAAGGTAGACACAGACACACTGTAATGCTTTTATTTGTTATAAATTGTTGTAAACATCTCGAATGGGTCAAGATATTGAAGCAGCCATCACAGAACAACTAAACACATTAATGAAAGAAAACTTCTAGAACTGCTTCACTAAGTAGCAAGAACATTGGACTAAGTTTGTTAGAAATGAGGGAGAGTAATTTGGGAGGAGTTGATGGTAATGTGCCTTTTGTTGTAGTAAATATTTTTAAATTTAAACATTCACTATGGTATGTTTTGTTTTGTTAAGAATTTTATTGAGATGTTGTTCATATGCCATAATATTCACACATTTAAAGCATACAGTCCATGATGTTTACTACAGTCACAGTTTTGTATAACAATCACTACCTTCTAATTTTAGAACATTTTTGCTTCTGAAAAAGCTCACACTCATTACCAGTAATTTTCTAACCACCTAGTCCCCAATTTTATGAAACTAGTAATCTACTTTCTGTCTTTATAAATGTATCTGTTATATATTTTGTACAAGCAGTTTAATGCAAAAAAGGGTGTTTTATGTTTAACTTTTACTTATTATAATGTTTTAAAGGTTAATTCCTTTGTAGCATGTAACAGGGCTTCATTTTTATTGCTGAATAATATTCCATTCTGTGAATACATCACAATTTATCCACTGACCAGTGAATAGATATTTGGGTCATTTTCACTTTTCAGCTATCATGAATAATGCTGTTATAAATATCAGTGTACAGATATGTTATTGTTGCAGCTTATATCTAGATATCCCTCAAGATTCTCATGCAATCAAAGATGTAGCTTTTGAAAAGTGATTAGATTATGTGGACTTATGTCAGGCTTGCCATTAGGAGGAAGGCCTGGTTGGAAGAGGTGGGTCACTTAGGGTTTATCTGCCTCCCTGTCTCCTCTTATCTCTTTCTGCTTCTTGGAAACCATGACTCGAGCTGCTAGTCCTCTGCTATCCCTCTCTGTGTCCTGCTTGATCCACCAGAGTGTGTACTAAAATCTCTATAAACTATGAGCCAAAGTAAACCTCTCTCCTAAATTGAGTATGTTGGGAATTTTGCCCTAGTGATGAGGAAAGTAACTAAGACATTTAACAATTCATTTGACTACATGCCTAGGATTAGAATCATCCTAGATCATATTGAAACTGTATGTTTAACATTTGGAAACCAAAATGTTTTCCAAAGTGGCTGCCTTAGTTTTACATTTTCTGTCAGTACTGTGCAAGATAGTTATTTTCCCACATCCTCACCATTATATATTGCCTGTCTTTTGTTAATAAAGCCACCATAGGGGGTATGAAGTAGCACTTAATTGTGTTTTTGTTTGATATGTCTGTGTGTATATTTTGTTATTGTTTTTAATTGTTTTATTTTATAATACTGAGCATTGAGCACAGAGAATTCTGAGCTACTTCTCCAGCACAGTTTTAAAATTTTTATCTTGAGACAGTCTGTCTATATGCCCAGGCTGTGTTGAACTTGAGATCCTCTTGCCTCGGCCTCCAAGTGCTGGGATTACAGACATGTACCAGGATACTAGCTCACTGTAGTTTTGATATACATTTCTCTAATGACTAATGGTTTTGAGCATCTTTTCAAGTATTTATGGGGCATTTGCATATGTTTGTTGGTGAAATATCTATTCACATCCTTTGCCCATTTAATTGCATTATTTATCTTTGTAGTAGAGAGTCGAAATGTTTTGCATATTACACATACATATATAGGATATGAAGGTGCTATATATATGAATTGCAAAATTTTTTCTCATTTTGTGGGTTTCTTTAATTTTCTTGGTGATATGGATATGAATTACTTTCTAATGTCCTTTCATATCAACCTGAAGGATTTCCTTTAGTATTTCTTAAAGGATTGATCTGCTAGTAGTGAATTCTGGTTTTATCTGAGACTGTCTTAATTTGCATATAGACTTCTTGGGTGGTAGTTTTTCTTTTAGCACTTTGTGGATGTCATGTTACTGCTTTTTAGACTTCGTGGTTTCTGATGAGGTATCACCTATTGAAGATACCTTGTTTGTTTATCTTTTATTGCTTACAAGATGTTCTCCTTGTTTTGGCTTTCAGTAGTTTGTTTGTGTTATGTTGTTATGTCTAAGTATGGTTCACCTTGCTGTTGGTTTTCACAGCTACTGTGGTTGTGGCATTGCTGGTTTTCAAGCATGTTGTGGATTTGTGGAGAGGTATAGAGAGTAGATCAAGTTACAACGCAAGAACTGTTGTTCTTACCAAGGTTTATAGTTTCATTGAATAAATGCTTCTAAAATGTTGCAAAACTTTCGTTAGTTACCAGAGTTCTAGGAAACTTTATTTCAGTAATATTTGTTATTGCTTTTTAAAGAAATAGATTTATGATAGGCCTCAGCTTTCTATTTTAGAAGTCCTGCTCTCTCTATTCTTAACTGTACCATATTTTGTTCCTTTTAAATTCACATTTCTCTTCTTCTATTAAATCCCCAATTTGCATCTACAACTTTTATAACCCGTAGGAGATTATTAAGAATTGATCCCATGTAAATTTGGTTTTGGTCCTACATTGTGTCATATGACCAAATCCTTGAATTATAAAAGCACCAGCCAGGTGGTTGTTGAGATGATGACAGTCTCTTTACTGTTAGAATGGTGACAAATCCTTCTATATATCTGGCTTATGTAGTATGTTATGATGTGGAGCAGCTATAACCTGACCCAATCATACTTTTTGAAAAAGAACTTGACTGTAGGATTGGGTAGAGAGTAAAAGAGGTTTTGAACATCAGCAGGGGTTTGCAAAATGGTGTTAATGGCTATCTACTAATTTTGATATCTATCTTATAAAGACTGTAAAGTCAGTCCCACTGGTGCAATCAGAATGTCACTGATACCCAGACTGAAGGAAATGAGGCATTTTCAGAAAAATAATCAAGACAACATAAGACCAAAAAGTCCATTATGGCAGAAAGTTTAGAGAAAGGAGGCATAGAAGAGTACCTAGAGATCAGATATTGGACCTCATTCCATTAGTAACTTTTGAATTTTATCCATTGACTGACATAGATTCAATAATATATGTTAAAAGCATGAAAATTTAATGAAAGTGACTTGGCTGAAATTTGTTTAACATTTGCTGCTTTTGGGGGGCACATTCTTTGTTGAATTTCCCTTATCATCACTCTTACCTTGAGAGCATCATAAAGATATCCTGTGTATTTTACATAGTTATTATTTACTAATAGGCCCACACAGAGATTCAGCTGTATTTTTTATTGCATATTTTCAAATTGAAAAACTAAATAGTACTCTCCATTTCTTGGAAAAAGTTAGGTCCTATGCCGTTCACTCCTAGTAGTAGTTTCCTGCATTCAGCTTATTATTGTATGAAGTCAATTAATTTTGTAGATGAATAGATTTAATATTTAATATGATCTCATAGGGCACTTGCATAATCATTTGAATGTCTCCTACACTCCTTAGAATAGACTAAATAATACATTTTAGCATTTTAAAAAACAATTTGTATCAACAGCAATTAGAAGACATGTATTTGAGCTCCCACTCTATCCTTTACTATCTGAGGAAATAAGAATAAATCATTTAACATTTCAAAGCTTTAATTTCTTCCTTTGTAAAATGGGTACAGTAATACCTTATATTATTGTGAATATTGAGAGAATTAAAATTTAAAACAGTTCATATAAAGCATAAAACATTCTTATCATTATAATGTTGAGACTGACTCTTATGATCCTGCCCACAAATTGGAGTAGGCTTCCTGATGGGGTGGGATTTAAAATCATTTTTCAGATGAATGAAGGCAGGAAGTCAGCATTGGCAGATGGTTGGTAGGTGGCTATTGCTGGTATGGGGGTCTGTGTAGAAACGAATGGAGGTTGAAGTGGGAGGAAGGAACAGAGAGAGCCAAGACTAGGTTGACTGGGCTAGCAATTCAGTGAGTACTGAGTATACAAGTAATATCAGGAACATTTATCTTGGGCCTTTCAGTGTTTAAAGGTTAACTGTCCATGTGTACCTAAAAGTTATTAGCCATTAGCTAAATGGATGTCAGTATGTCACTGTGATTTTGGCACAACTCTATGACTTTCTTCTCTTCATACCTTTTCTCCTTTCTTCCTTGTCTTTTTCTCTTTTCAAAGTAAAACTAAAACTTGGAGTTTGGTCGTATTTCACATTGACATCATTCGGCAGTTTAGAAATTGCAGCACTAAGCAGTGCCCTGCTGACACAAGTGACTATCCAGTGGAAAAATGAGAAGACTCAAATAAATAAAGTTATAAGAGAAAGAGGAGACATTGCAATTGATAGCACAGAAATACAAAAGATCATAAAATACTGTTTTGAACAATTATGCCTCAACAAATTGGGTCATTTAGAGGAAATGAATAAATTTCTAGACACATACAACTTACCAAGACTGAATCAGAAAATTTAAAAAATGTGATCAGACCAATAATGAGTAAGGTTGAATTAGTAATCAAAACTCCTAAAAAAGGAAAACCCAGAACCTGAAGTCTTCCTTGAGGTATTCTGTGAAACATTTAAAGGATTAATGCAAGTTCTTCTCAGACTCTTTCAAAACCTTAAAATACAGAAAATAGAAGTTAAAGAAACACTTCCAAACTCATTTATTGTGTGAGACCAGCATTACCCCAATATCAGTCAAAGACACTATAAGAAAATTACTGTTCAGTATCCCTAATGAACATGCAGTAGATGCAACAATCCTGAATGAAATAGTAGAAACCAAACTCAACCACACATGGAAAGGATAATACATACGGTCAAGAAGAATTCATTCTAGGGGTGCCACTATAGTTTAATATTCACAAGTCAGTAGATATGTTATGCCCCATTAATTGAGTGAAGGATAAAAATGATTATTATCTTTCCAATAGATGCATAAAAGCATTTTGCAAAATTCAATATTTTTTCATGATAAAGACTCTCAATACGCTGCATATGAAGGAAATATATCTCAATCTAATAAAGATCAAATAGAACAAGCCCACAGCTAATGACATACTCAATGGCAAAAAACTGGAAACTTTTCCACTAAGATCCTGTTATGGCTTATATCTAGATGTCCCCCCAAAGCTTCATGCACTCATAGGTGGGATTATGGGGAGCAGCTAGATTTTTTTTTATTTAAGACAAAAAACATACAGAAAAGAAAGACAAAAAGCAAAAGAGACAAACAAATGACAACAACAAATCCAAAACAGTAACATTATAGGTTTACAAAACAATGATAGGAACTTGACAATGGTTGCAATATTGCGTATCATTACCTTCAACACAGTTGTTTAGATTAATAGATATAGACATGTAAAATTGATCTAATCATATGAGTATTAACCGTTCTTTCTCAATAGCTACTACATTCACCAGTATAGTCATTTTAGCTATCTTACATATACATATATGCAGATTTATGTCTTTTTCCTTTTCCCTTCCTTCTTTCCTTCTTTTCCCTTTCCCAATTACTTTTGCTCTTTGAGCAGTTTCTTACCCTTACACAGTATTTATTGTAGATTTTGGATCATATATACTGTTTCAGTTTCTTACTCTAGGGAGATAATATGGTATTTACACATGTGACTTTGATTTATTTCACTTATGAGTATGGTCTCAAGTCATGTCCATTTACTTATAAAAGTATCTATGCAATCTTTCTTGATAGCTGAGTATTACTCCATTGTGAGAGTAGCTAAATTATGAGTGTGTGATACTGTATTATAGGTGCATGGTAACTGGTTAGTGGTTTATTGCTTGGTTTAGCTAATTGTGGATGTGGGTAAGGCCCAGTGTGGGTGTAGGTGGCACCAGTCAACATACTTGTAGTCTGAGTGGAATAAAAGGAAAGGGTAGACTTACTGCTGGCTGCTTCTTGTAAACCATGCCTTGGACTGTTTTTCTTCTGCCATGCCCTTCTGCCATATTGTCTTTCCTTGGAGCCAGCTGACTATGGAATAAAACCTCTACAAATTGTGAGCTAAAATAAACTTTTCATCTTTTAACTTGTGAGTATTGCAAATTTTGTCCCAGCAATGAGAAAATGATGATAAATCCAAAATAGACAATCGTGTTCACTTTTGCTAGTGATATTCAACATAGTACTGGGAGTCCTAGACAGAACAAATGCATTCAAATCAGAAATTAAGAAGTAAAATTGACTCTGTTTAAAGATGATATGATATCCTATATAGAAAATCCTAAAGAGGCCACCACAAAAATGATAGAACTAATTTAAAAACAGTGAATTTATAGAATATAAAATCAACATAAAAATAGTAGCACTTGTGTACACTAAAATCAACTATCTGAAAAAACATTTAAATTGCAATTTATGATAAGACTAAAAACAGTAAAACACTTAGTAATAAATTTAACAAATGAAGTAAAAGATCTTTGTACTGGAAATGATGAGTCATTGATAAAAGAAATTAAAATAAACACCAACAAATGGAAAGACATCTCACATTCATGGGTCAGAAAAACTAATTTTGTTAAAATGTCCATACCACCCAAGCAATCTATGAGTTTGATGAAATCTTTATCAAGCTTCAATCACATTTTTCACAGAATAAATTGTAAAGTTCTGTAACCACCCAAGACCCTGAATAGATAAACCAATCTTGAAAAAGAATAAAGCTAGCTATATAACACTCTCTAATTTTCCTATAGAATGAGGGAAAATATTTGCTAATATCTGATAAGGGGTTAATAGCCCAAATAAATATATCATGAACTTATGTAACTTTATAGCAAGAAGTCCAAATAATTCAATTAAATATGAGCGAAGGACTTCAATAGATATTTTTCGAAAGAAGATGTAAAAATTGACAACAAATTCATGATAAAGTGTCAAACATCACTAATTATAGAGAAATACAATTCTAAACCACAGTGAAATACTACCCTGTACCTATGAGAATGGATATTATAGAAAAGACAGTGTTGGGCTTGGTGACACGTGCACGTAATCCCAGCACTTGGGAGGCCAAGGCAAGAGGACTGCCATGAGTCTGAGGCCAATCTGGGCTACATAATGCATTCTAGGCTGGCCCAAAGTATACACGGAGACCTTGTCTTAAAAAACCAAAAACAGAACAAAATATAGCTAAAAAAAAAAAAAAAAAAAAAGAAAGAAAGAAAAAAGAAAAAAATGATCTCTGCTGGTGAGGATGTGGAACAGATGGAAGCTTTGTATATTATTGGTGCAAAAGGTAAATTGGTATTGTGGGAAAGATTATGGAAGGTCCCCAAAAATTTAAAAATAAAACTATATGATCCAGCAATTCCACTATTAGCTATATATGTGCAGGAAATGAATTCAGCACAGCACTCCCATATTCATTGCAACATTATTCATAATAGTTAAGATGTGGAACAAATCTAAGTGTTTATAGATGAATGGATAAACAAACTATAGTTCCTTTGCATAATGGCATATTATTCAACCATAAAAAGAAGGAAATAGAGCCATTTGGAACAATACAGATGAAACTTGAAAGCATTATGCTTTTTGAAAAGGTCAGATAGAGAAGGACAAATACTATACATTTCACTTATATGTAGACATTTAAAAAGTCAAATGCATAGAACAGTGAGTATAGTGGTATTTGCCAGTGGTCTTGGAGGTGGGAGAAATGGGAACTTGTTGGCTAACGGTCATATACTTTTAGTTAAGAAGAATAAGTTCTGGAGAGCTAATGTACACCATGATGACTATAGTTAATAATACATACTGTATGCTTGAAATTTGTTAAAGCAGTAGATATTGTATCAATATATCACATTGTACACCTTAATATATATGAACTGTTTATTTGTCAATTATGCATCAATAAAGCTAAGAAATAGTGAGGTCATTTAAGAAATAAAAGACTAGATAAAAGAAAGTACTCTTTAAAAACTCAATGCAGAATATACTGTGAGAAACAAATAGTTGCTTTTCAGAAGGGCTAATTTTCTCAGGAAGGCTAAATATTATATAAAAATTTTTATTGACTTCAGATATTAGGAAATCATGTTCTTACTTGTTGGAGTACCACTGCAGAATATGGCATGGACTATTCTTAAGCAGCCAAACACTTTTGCATGGAGAAAAGTTTTAAGAGTATTTGCCAATATATACTTTGAGCTAGATATTCAGATGATACATGAAAGAAAAACCCCTTTGTCTAGCTTCTCCTTTGACCTATTATTGACAATGACCAACATCTTGATTTGTGGGCTATATCATGCTTTCACTTTTCCAAGGTTGTATCTCTTGAGTGATCTATATTCCTTCTTCCTTCTTTAGGATGATTCTGTCTAGCTTTTGCCTTCAGCCTACCAACATATTTATATCTCTCTTGCTCTAAAGATGACTCTTACTCTACTCTTAAATTACTGACCTTTCTCCTTTTTTGTAAACCTTTAAAATAACCTCACAAATTATAGCACTTTGATTTCTTGCCATTTTCTCTTAAGTCTCTTGCACTTTGGGATTTTCTCCCATCATCATGTTTTCAAAGACCAACAGTGAAATTCTGCTTATTCCATGAGTTCCTGTCCTGAATAGGCTGCCTATGACTTATTAGGGAAATATATAATGCAGCGTAAATCACTGGGTTCAGGTATCTTGGGTTTAAATTTTAGCTTGTTGACAATCTCAGCATTCATGGGTACTTAGCTACCATTTTTATGAGTCATGAAATGTTCAAAAAATAACTGTACCTATCTAAGAGAATTGCTGTGAAGATTATATAGGGTATTTAAAATCAATGAAAATTTTTAGAATTTTGTATTCTTTGTAAAGATGTAAAATTTTAAAGTATTTTGTGTTTAGGAAGCAAAGGGACAAAGGAGTTTTAAGAAAGTGTAGATGAATGTCAACAGACTAAATTGACCCTGCCCAAATATGTTGAAACCCTAATTTTTGACACCTGTGAATCTGAACTTACTTGAAAAGATCTAATTGAGAGTGAGCCAACATGAGGTTATACTGGAGTAGGACAGGCCTTAGATTGAATATGTCTGGTATCCTATTAGAAAGGTTGGGGACACATGGGGGTGACTGATGCAGGTATCAGAGTGACTCTGTGGCAAGCATGGCATGCATAGACAGTCATCACCAGAGCGAAAGAGGTGAGGGAGGATTCCACCCAGAATCTCAGGCAGGGCAGGGTTGCCATGACCTTTTGGTTTCATACTCCAGCTTTCAGAATGGTGAGAAAATAAATTTTTATTGTTTTAGGACAGTGGCTGGTGGCACTTTGTTAGCAAAGTCTCTAGAGACTAATACAATTATCAAGAGTCAGATGCTTAACTAATGGGGGAAAAAGAGAAAACATGGTGAATCTGTTAACAGAGAGGGTATTAGTGCCTTTCAGAAGCCTTTGTTTCTGAGAGAGTTTACAAGGAATTAAGGAATCTATCATGATATCTGGAGAAAAGATGACCACTTATGGAGTCATTTGGCCCTTCAGTTTACTAAGGAGAGAGATAGGTGGTTAGAATGAGAGCATAGTAGTGTAAACAGAAGGAAAACTCTACGTGTGAATGGGAAGAGAGGGTGACCATAGGGAGACATTTTTGTATGGAAGATTGTTAGAAAGATGGGATAAGTGTTAGCATCATATCTATCGAAAATCAAAGAGATCTATGGACTTAACCTTTACCAAGAATACAGTTAGAAGAATAATTTTTATAAAGTAGGAAGGAAACTTCTTCATCTTTTTTTTTTAAATCTTTTTTGAGATGGGGTTTCACTATGCAGTACAGGCTGGTCTTGAACTCACTTTGTTTTCCAGCCTGGCTTTGAACTCACAGCGATCCTCTTGCCTCAGCTTCCCAAGTTCTGGCATTACACACATGCACCACCACGTCTGTCTTCTTCATAATTTTTGAGACTAGGGTAAGAAATAAGTGTAAAAACAGATGCTGAAGTAGAAACAAAATATTAGTTTGCTAATACTTACTTTTAAAATGTGAATTTGTTTCAAAAGGATTGATATGCTGAAGTACAATTTGCGCATTGTAGAAATTCCACATTTGCATCTGCAAATTTATCCTTGAGAAACACTAGGTGAATAGTGAAAACTCCATGCAGCCAAACCTGAACAATAGAAACTACAAAATGCACATGCTTCAAAATCTTTTAGCTCCCTGAAGTGATTGTGTGCCTCATGAGCTACACTTAGGCACATCTGTTGTAAAACTTTCCATTCAACTCCAGATAATCCTTCCACCACTTCACATTAACACATAAGCTACAATTCTCGCCACACCCCTTCCACAAACAAACATGGCATCTTTCCAGGGTGAAGTGCCACATTCATTGTAGAATTTACACATTAATTAATCATTAACATGTGTAAAATTGTGCTTGTATACAATTTTATTAGGTTCTCATCTTTTTTCTTATGTCACTGATCCCAGTGCTATCATTTGCCTCATTGTATCATAGTCTTCACACTTCTTTAGTGATATGTTATTTTTAGGGTGTAGTCTCATTTATGAGAATTTTTCTCAACATTTGCTTCCCAGTTGGTTTTGGTCTCTCCAGTTGGCTTGATCCTTCTGATCTGTGTGTGGCAGCTCTCCTTACTCTATTCCACTGCTATTTTTATCCAACACTCCTTCTTGTGGTGTGATAAAGTATGTGTTCTTTCAGGTCTTGATCAAGCCTTGGTCTTTGCCAGATTCTATGGACCTCAGTCTGGAGGATGTGGTTTACAAGTGCTGCTGTTCTTCCTCCAGATGTGGTGGGCCTCATATGAATTTGTGCTACTCCTTGCAGCCTCAGAAGTATTTTGTTATTTTCATATTGTCCTGCCCAAGTTGCAGTGGCTTTCCAGTGCTCTCAAGTGACTAGTTTTTCCCGTTTTATTCTCTACAGGTCAAACCTTTTGTTTCATGGGGAAAATAGAGGTCATAAATCTCAAGAGTTTCACCATGAAGGACTCTTCCTCCATGTTCACCCCATTTTTCCCTGTAAGTGCCTGATGGGCCCTGGAGGAAATGACTGTAAGCGTGTGCACACCCTTATTCTGACCAACATCCAGCCTTTGGCAATTTGTTAAAAATTCCTAGGCAAATCTCATTACTGGCTCACATGATATTTGTGCTTATCTGTCATCAGTGAGCAAATACAAGATATTCCCTGCTTATTGACTCTTCGTACTTACTATCAAGGCTCACTCTTTGGACTTCCCACCTGTCTTTTTGTTGTTGTTGTTGTTGTTGTTGTTATTGTTGTTTTTCAGTTCTGTACATCTCATTTATAGAGCCTCAAGTGTCTTTTTTTTTGGTACTGTACATTTTGTGTATGCAGTACATACTGTCATTTTTGCTGATTGCACTATACAGTGCAGTACTGTAGTCTTATGTTCTGCTATGCACTACAGTACTGCATCTAAGTTATGCATATAAAAGCAAAGTCATCAAGATGGAGTTTCATTTGACCATTTCTTTGTTTTGAATATTATAATGTGCGTACTATATAAGTTTCCTCATTTAGCAGCAATCCATTTAACAACCTAGTCACAGGAACAGAATTTGATTGTTAAATGAGTATATCTGTAGTTGGGTCTGATTTCTTCCTTTAGACACCTGCCTTTCTCTGGAGTTTGGATTAGATTTTTACTCTAGTTCTCAAGAAAAGTCACTAATTTTCCATATGTACAATTTTTTTGTTGTCATAAAGTTGACAGTGACATTCTTTCCAACTCTGCATTTTGAACTTGAACTGTAAATATTTACATGTATAGGTAGGTTTAGATATTTGTTTTATTAGATATTTATAAAACTATATTCAGTTAAGAGCTGCAGACAATACATAAAAAATCTTAAATGGACACAGATTCTATAACCACTTGGGTAAAGAAGATATTCAACACCATAAACCTACTCTTTTCCATTTTCTCCAAGAAGAGAATAAATGATATGGCCTGTAACTGGAGTAACAGGCCATATCATTTATTTTTCAAGAAAGATCTAAATAATAAAAGCAGAATATTCTTGGAATAATACTTATTATAATTTCTTTTTCTCTGACAATTAAACACCTGGGGCATTTTCAATATGTGCTAATTTAAATGAAACCAACCTTTAAGTAACAGAATGAATCTATAAAAAACTGTGTAACCATGGTGTTCAAAATAAAATATTAAACATTGACAATATAGACTTTGTAATAAGGAAAGAAACAAGACAAAAGGAGAAAAACATTTAAATATCAATTTTGAGTAGATAGATCAGAAAGACTCAAAATTTTAAGAAAAATAATACAAAACTGTAACTACATGTTTCACCCGGCTTTTCAAAAAGCATTTTAGGAAGATTAAATGCTTTTTTCTTTTTTTTGGTGAGGGAGGATGCTGGGGATTAAGCATGTTCTCTGCCATTAAGCTGTACGACCAACCCCTGGCTACTTTTTTCTAAAACTAGAGGAGTTTTAGTTAAATGTAGTTCAGCAAGTCTTACTAGAATACACAACACATTCAACACTGTTTAGAAAGGTTCAGAGTCGCAATAAGAAACAGCTACATCAATGAGAAAGGTTACGAAACAAGTAAGATCCATAAATGCTATGAGTTAGTGCCCCAGTAAAAACTAAGAATGTACATTTCTCTCTTGGAATTGGTTGCAGAAAGTTTTCTATAGTAGTTGACTAGTGGGTTTTCTGACTGTGACCAGGGTGTGCTGGAGGTGTGTTCCATTGAAGCAAAGTAGCTTATTAAGTGCAAGAAAAAAAAGAGCTTTGGCTTTCTTTAGATTCATAGTTCAGTTTTCCTCTGGGCTCACATAAGATTCTCAATCCCAAATGGTACAACAATTATCCCTTTGCTATTTCCTACATCTTCTCAAACTTGCCAGGGCACCAAGATGACAAAACATTATTAGGAAAAAAATGCTCTCCATTTTGTGTCATTTTTCAGTCCTATCAGAGTTAATTTTTCAAACTAGGTTTCATAGCTATTTTGGTGGGGTCTATGTGTTACAGATTCTATAAGAATATGTATATCATTGTCTCATGGAGATGAGTAGAGACAGATACATCATAGAATTTTGGAGCTGTTCGTAAAACAATTAGGTATCATAAGTAAGCATAGAGAAAATAAATCATGAAGCCTACCCTGTAATACTATGTGTTATGAAAGGTTGTCTAAGACTGTGAAAACTGTTCTGACTCTTGTAACAATCAAACGAATTGATGTAATGTGATGCTCACCTAAGAAGTGATCTAGAAAAGTGTGTAATAAATAATGGCTGTGCAGTTATTGTCTTCCAAATGCTATTAGGGAAAAGGGTTATTGAATAATTTCCTTAAAGAACTACTTGTGGTATAAACAAATAGGGTTTATACACAATAGAAATGACTTACAGGACATATTATTTAGTGAAAAAAGGAGAGAAAACTATGTATGGTACCACACCTCATATGTTGAAGGCTTAATGCCAGTGTTGCAGCAATGGTCAGTGATGGGGTTTTTGGAAGTCACTAGATCTTAAGAGATCTGACCTCATAAATTGGCTAATCCATTGATGGGTTCATAGTTTAAGGGTCTATTGTGAGATGGTGGAGACTGAGGATATGTGGCTTAATTGAAGCAAATATGTCCTTGGGTGGGTCTTTGTTGGTTGCATCTTATACCTGGCGCTTTCATCTCTCTAGCTCTCTATATTTCCTGTCTTCCACAAGGTAAGCATCCTTGCTTCACCACATATTCCCTGCCAGGACATTCTAACTCACCACAGACTCAAATAATGGAATCAAGGGACCATGAACTGAAACCTCTGAGACTGTGAACCAAAATAAAGCCTCCTAAAAGTTGATTTTCTCACATATTTTGTCAGTGACAAAGAGTTGACTAATGCAGAGTATTGCACAAATATATACATATACATGTACACATATGTACACACATACATATTTTATTAATTAAAAATAAACATTAGACATACAAGTACATTGATATGTGGGAAGTAGAGGCTAGATTAGAAGGGTCCGGAACAGAAAGTAGACTTTTTTGTGTAAACTTTGTTTTTATACCTTTGATTTGGAATCATAAATATCTAATGTAATTTTAAAATTAATTTTTAAAAAGTAACATTTGAAAGTAAAAGGAAAATAAAACGAGTGATATTTCTATGATATTATATGATATTACTACACAGCCAGGAACTATCCCAAATCATTTTAATACCCAGTAATTTGACTGTACAATCTGATTAAAATAGACAGTAATCATTTAGTTGATAATGTTGATCCAGATAATCTGACTGTTATATGTGTAATATGGGATAAAGTACACAAATAATTATGTATCATTGAGATCCACTTATGATTTTTCAATGATTTCACAAAGGCTAACAACAAAACAATATGGACAAAAATTTACCAGGCAAAAAGACATGACAAAAAAAGCAAGGGTTAGAATTCTGACAACAAAAGCTATTGAAGTAAAAAAGTATACTTGAGATAAAGGACACAATGTGATGTGAAAATTTATATTTAATGCAGTACCGATGCATCAGAAAGCACACCAATCACAAACTACAACAAAATCTACAAGGATTTGAATAGAAACTTGTAATAAGATAACTTGATACATGATTCTTACTTCAAGGAAGGTAAAGTGGGGCAAAAGTAAATGATTATACTAAAAAACCTAACTTTGTAATAAGTACGGTAGGTCTTTTGTTTCTGTATTAAGCATTATACCTTGATAATGGAGACTATTTCCTCTTTTCAAATTCACATGAAATTATTAAAAATTTGCCTGGTGGCAGGAACATTTACAGAGCTATTTAAATACAGATATTTTAGTTTTACCTTAGGAACATACGATTCTAAAGTCTGAAAAGCTACTGGAGTTATTCTGATCTTCATCAAAATCTGAATTTCACTGACAAAAAAGA
>RJWM01027919.1:0-26244 GCA_004363535.1 Dasyprocta punctata | reverse complement strand
CTATTGAACTTTTCCTCAGAAAATTATATTACCACAAGTTGTGTGTTTTCATTTAAATTAAGTAGGGATAAAATCTGAATAGGACTCGAAGTCAAAAACATCCTGTTTATTTCTTTTTTCATCTCTAGGACAACACAAAACAAATAATATACAATATTAAACTTTAAAATGATTTGTTTCACATTTTCTCTAATTCTGAAAATAGTATTTTTTTTTTTTTTTTTTTTTTTTTGCGGCACCGGGGATTGAACTCACAACCTCGCGCCTGCCAGAGCAGGCGCTTAAGGCACTGAGCCAAACTCCCAGCCCTGGTTTTTTTTTTTGAGGCAGGGTCGCACTATGTAGCTCAGGCCGGCCTTGCACTCGTGTTGTAGCCCAAGCTGGCCTCGAACTCACAACGCTCTGCCTACCTCAGCCTCCCCGAGTGCTGGGATTAAAGGCGTGTGCCACCACGCCCAGCTGAAAATAGTATTTGAATAATTTATAAGAAAGTATATGCACTTTGAGCTCATAATGCTGTATGATACAAATCAGACCCAGAATGGTAAATATCTTATGATTTCTTTTGTTTGAAAAACTCCAAGTATAATTGAAAGAGCAAAATACAATAAATATGACAAAAAACAGGGATATCAATTCTGTGGAGTTGAGAAGGGGATCGGAGAATATGGGGAGACAAGAGGGATGGGGAAGGGAAGCAAATTAAACAGGATCGGTATACAATATGCCTGTGCACCAATAGCCCAAGAAAAATATATTCATCATGTATCACAAGCATATAATGTTTTTTTTTTTTTTTTAAACATGGTCTCACAAGTTAGTTCAGGCTGACCTTGAACTCACTATGTAATCAGGCTGGCATTGAACTCACAGTGCTCTTCCTGCCTCTCAAGTGCTGAGATTACAGACGTGCACCACCACACCTGGCTATATTAAACTGTTTCTGTTTCCTTGAGTCCTTCTCACTAGACCTTCATCACTGTCTCTACCAACATCACCATTATCTTGATTTACAGCAGCAAAAATTAGTTTTATTTTTAAATTTTTTATATGAATGAATTCTGAATTATGTTATCTTTTGTGTCTTGCATTTTGGACTCAATATTAATACTGTTTGTACATACTTCTGCATGTAGTTGTCGATCATGTATTCTCATTACTGTTTAATATTTTGTATGACTACACTAATGTATTAATGTATCCTGCCATTAACTGACATTTCTGCAATGGTCGGTTTGAAGTTTTGATGATGCATTGCACTATAAACATTCTGATGTATTATTTTGATGATCTTTATGTGCATTTTTTGTTATATGTATACTTTTGCATGGTACTGCTAAGTCTTAGGGTAAGGGTATGGATATACTTTTAAAAGTCAGTGCCAGACAACTTCCCAAAATAGTTCCTACTAACATTGTGTGAGTTTCAGTTATTCCCAATCCTTTTGATTCTAATTTTTGGTCTTTTTCAAAAATTTCATTCAGTAGTTTTAGTTTGCATTTCTCTGAAGACTAGTGAAGTCAAACATTGTTTCCCATGAGTATTCTTTCACTGTGGGATGTCTGTTCAAGTATTTTTGTCTGCTTGCCAATAGTTTGTCTAGTTTTTTATATTAGTTTGCATAACTAATATGGGTATTGTTAGTATCAGTTATTGGTTAATAAATGCATTTCTGTAGCTCAAATTTGTTTTTCATTTTTGCTTTAGTGCATGTTAAAGGTGTGCAAGGTACTTGAGAATTGCATTTTAAAACTGACATAGATCTATGCATTAAGCGTTCACAGCAAAGCATAACTGCTTCACTGTCTCTTTGGTATACTCATGTAATGTGACACAGAGCTTAACGACAAGGACTACAAAGTAGCAAAGAATTAGAAACAATATGACATTTTTGTATTGTAGAAATCAAAGTGTATTTTTATTTATTATAAACATTTTTTTCATGAAAGATAACATAGGAAACATTTTTCTTACTTAGATTCATGCTTAGTTGCACATTCCACAATGGGCAGTTTTCCAGAGTTGTATGATTATATTTAATGCAAATGTAAATTATATAAATTTGGAATTAAGCAATATAAAAGATATGATATACTTTCACTTTAAGGTAATAGAAATATTATATTAAAAGACTCCAGCTCTCTTAAACTTCAGAGCTTGTGATCTAATGAACCACAAACTCTGCGATTATTCCAGTTAGCTCTTCCATATTACCTGGCAAAGCAATCATCTTCTGAAATTATTTCTGGGTTACACAGACTTGTACTAATGAAGGCCTCATAGATAAAATATTACATCCACTTAGCAATGCCAAACCTCTTCAAACCTCAAAACTTTGTGATTTCATTTTTATGCTTATTTAAATAAATATACTATATTACATGTTTTACTGTCTTCCTAAACTGAGTAGACTAAACATAATTATTCATGTCTAACACACACATTCACAAATTTTATCCTTTTTTGTGACCTTCAGAACACTTTTTAGCACTTCTTTCTGGCCTATAGGTGCCATAGCATATTGGAAACTGTATTAGTAGTCAGGAGGCCAAATTCTAGTCCTGCTTATGTTACTGGCATGTTTTATGCACTTGACAATCATATAAATTTTGGGGCTTCACTTTCTAGTGAAAACTGAAGGGTTGGGCTAGAAGCATTAGACACCTCTACTATGTTTTAAACAGGTCCATTAAATGATAAAAATGTTATGTTTAGAACAGCGAATCTCCCCATCAATACTACGTGGGTTCACATAGGGACCAGAATTCACTTAATCACCTGTCCTGAAATCATCAGAACAGTGAACATTCAGAAATGAGTGAAAAATTGGAGAATATTATTTTTATTAATTATGCTGTTTCTTAGGATTGAGACCCAAGTTCTTTATAATAAATGAAGTTTCCATGAGATTTCATGGTTCCAAAGGGAGCTGACTGTAGTTGGTCAGATTTTATCTCAGCATTCTCATCAGTAGTGACGGTGCTAGCAACAGTTCTGCCAAAGTTTTAAATTTTTTCATCACTTTTCAATTTTCTTGCATTTATGTCTGTAAAATTGTACAGAAATATAAAATTTATACTTGCTTTTCTCTGAGCACCTATAGAATCAAGCATCTTTTCAATTATTCATATTTTTCTATGAAATTACTATATATTTTGTCTGATTTTTCATTGCTTTTATATTGAATTATTATTTATTAAAAAAAGCAGTCTGAATTGCCTTCTTTTGGGAACTAAAATGAAATGAAAATATTTTCTCTGAATTTTTAATTTAACTTACTTTATGGTATGATTAATAAGCAGATTTTTTATATTAATGTAGATAAATTTACAGTGATGTTTTATGCTTCTTATATAACTTTTTCACACTTTGTATTTTAATTTCTTGCTTGACAAGCTTTTTCAGACTTACTTTTCTAAATTATTGTCTTTGTCCAGGTAGAATATTTTTGTCAATAAAATTATGTAAAAGTCCATTTTCACATGGATTTCTGTTCCTATAGGTGACCAGCTGTCCTAGCACCATTTAGTGACTCCTCTCACGTTTGCTCACTTGTTAAGTGAGCAAACATATATTGAGGGTATTTTAGTTAGATTATCTTTATTATCCTCTTATCTATCTTTTTTTTTTTTTGCGGCACCGGGGATCGAACTTACAACCTCACGCCTACCAGGCAGGTGCTTAAGCCACTGAGCCAAACCCCCAGCCCCAGTTTTTTGAGGCAAGGTCACGCTATGTAGCTAAGGCTGGCTTTGCGCTCGCGTTGTAGCCCAAGCAGGCCTGGAACACCCAACGCTCCGCCTACCTCAACCTCCCAAGTGCTGGGATTAAAGTCATGCGCCACCACGCCCGGCCTCTTATCTATCTTAATTCACTCTTTAATTGCCATTATTTTCTGTTAACTGTCCATCTATGTATTCAAGTTGTTTCATCTTCTTTCTCTGTCACATCTTTGTTATTTGAAGCTCTGTTTTATCATTCAGAAATGGTACTACAAGCATTTCACATTCATTTTAAAAATCCATTATTTTTGAAATTTTATTAAATCTATAGGTACACTTATATGTGTTAGAAACATTGATTGTACCCTGTATATAAAACTCTGCAATCTTTCTTAACTGTCTTACCAAACCAAATAAATTCTGTAGATAATTTTGATCTTTAAACTTATGTATTCATACTTGATAATATGTTGTTATTTTCTTCACTGATAACCTTTATAATTTTCATATATTTTCTTACCTTTCTCTATTAGCTGAAATCTCAAATATGGTATTAAATAGAAATGTGATAGTGAGAATCCTTTCTATTTCAGATTTTAAAGGTAATTATCTAGATTTCACAATTAGGTATTGCCACATTAAGTGAGCAGGAAGACACCTCCCTTTCATCAATTTAACCATTTGCCTGCAGTGACATTACCTCATTTCATGCTCAGACCAATTTTAAAACATTGGTGGCATTAACCATTTTCAGAAACTGACATTTTAAAAGATGCATAATTGCCCCTGGCGACTGTAAGTAGCCAACTTTTAATCTTGGCAAATTCTGGTCCTCATTTGCCCCTTATATAACAGTAAGATGTAAACATCTTGGTGCCCTCTACTGCATTAGTTACCATACTGAACTGAACAAGCAACAGATACCTGAACTGTGAACATTCTGACACGGCAAGAAGGTCTGATACTCCTACTCTGCTTCCCTAAAACCAGGTTGATAATTAACATATGGGAAGGATTCATCCAATATTCTGCAAGTATGAATGGCAGAGACCCAATACTAGAATTGGCTTTTCATTCCTGTGACTCTTCCTCACAATGTGGTTGATTTAACCTGAGTACTTTTTTTGACCTGGTCTTTGCTAATTATTCCCTACTCAGTCACTATTCTAAAGGGGCTCAATCCCTTTTGAAAGTCCCTAGATGCACACTATCTTAATGCTATGGCTTGCCTATCTGTAGCCTCTTATGGCAGTTTTCACCTCCAGAAAATCAGGTCATCTGGCATTGAGGAGATGAAATCTTGGATTGAGCGCTGATTCCAGGTCATGAGTTAAATTATCAGATGATGACAATTCCAAAGTAAAAACCTATTGCCTTGGAAAGGGTGACATGACTGCTTGTATAGGAAACCCCCAGCAATCAAAATAGTGACATTGTATTACCAGTGGAACTGTTTAAGTTTTCCCTGTACCAGTTATAATTCTGTGTGTACAGTTTATCACAGTCTGACTCCCAACCTTCCTGTCTTTTTTTTTTTTTTTTTGGCATAACACCGTCACTGCCTAGGAAGTCAAAGGAATTTTTGGCTTACAATTTTCTTTTGGTTAAACTCACTTTGTCAGTGGGAGAAGACTGCTCTTTCCAAATAGCCACATTTCTGTTTGATCAGCCTAGCATCTGGAGGGGTCCACATTGTTACTCCTAAATATAGTGAAGACAGAGATACGTAAAAAATATGGAGACTTCATTTGCATTCTATCCCCATGATGATGTCCTGGAATTCTTATCAGTCTCATAAAAGCCAGCCCTACCATCTGCTTGGCAAGATCAGGGAATGAATTAACAATCCAGCTGACTCCATTAGACTTTCTATCACTGCTTGCTTCATCTAAGAAGGGAAAAAATGCACACACTCTGCAGGAGATTTCCTTACTCCCACATCGCATTCATTTTTTTTTTTTAATCTTTCCTTTTCCCTTACCAGATAATTTGTTATGGTCTCTCAGGGATAAAAATATTTGGCTTTTCACTGAGAAAGATCTTTGATTATAAATGTCTCACTGAAAATTAAAATAATTCCTCAATTAGATAGCGAGAATGTTGCAAACATGCTGGAATCCATTGTTGCCAGCTGAGTGGAATCATCCAATATGCATTTATGGTACCTGATTCATGCCCTGGAGTTACCACAGAGCTCCTTTCTCTGAGCAGAGCTCTTACAGTGGTACTTAAAAATTAATTGAATTTTCAAGAATGTCAGTTTTAGCTACTGTAGTTGATGGCCCAGTAGCTGTGAGGTTTATTAAAAATACTGTCACCTACAGTATTCTATGATTCTGACAGGGCTGTTGTCATGAATGTTTTTTGGGTGGAGTTCATTTGGGAGCTGATTAGTTATTATTTTGTTAAAATCTGCTGGTTTGCATGATATATTTCTTTACTTATGCGTGCGTATTTCTGTTTTTCTCTAGGAAAAGAAGAATATATTGCCACTTTCAAGGGATCTGAATACTTCTGCTACGACCTGTCTCAAAACCCTATTCAAAGCAGCAGCGATGAAATAACTTTGTCCTTTAAAACCCTTCAGAGGAATGGACTGATGCTTCACACTGGAAAATCAGCTGATTATGTCAATCTTGCCCTGAAAAATGGAGCTGTCTCTCTGGTCATTAATTTGGGATCAGGGGCCTTTGAAGCACTAGTGGAGCCCGTGAATGGAAAGTTTAATGATAATGCCTGGCATGATGTGAAAGTCACCAGGAATCTGCGTCAGGTAACAGCGCAGTGGATAAGAGAGTAACTGGCTTTGTTTCTCGCGGCAGCTGTGTGTGTGGTTTCTTGAAACCCTGACAATGAGATACAGGGCTCCTCAGAGTTATGTGCAAATTAAGCTTTTTCTTCTGAGAGAAATCTTCCTGCCATACTTGAGCAGGGGCATATCTAGAAAGTTCTGGGGGCCCAAGAGCTATTTTGATACAGTGACTTATCAATATCCCAGAGGGCTGGAAGGATATCCCTGCGACCTGCCCTTCCCGTGATGTGTGTGATTTTGTTGTGTTTTTGGTTTTTTTGTTTGTTTGACTTTAAGTATTAGTTTTCATAGTGATCATTTGGAAGCATGCACATTGGGTTCATTAAATCACAGTTCCTTTTTTGTACTCAAAAGACAGTGTGTTTGTGGTTTGGGATTGGATCAATCCCTACGTCCTCCTCACTCCCAACCCCAAAATGGGAACAAGGAAAGTCCCTGAGGGGGCAAAATGATTTTGGGGGTTCACTTACCTTCTAAAGACTTTTTTATGAGGCTATTTTAATTTTTAGCCCAGGCACTTTAAGTTGAATTCCAAATGACTCTGGAGAGGCCAGTTCATCTTCTAGGTGCCCATTTCTGTTTGATTGTGTATTTATAAAATTAGGAAAAGGCTATATAATAGGAAAATATAAATTTATTACCAACTTCTGGGTCTGCATGTACTGTATATTTTTAAAAGAAACATATTAATACAGTATATATACAGATGAAAGTAAATAGATTGTCCTTATCTATTTGATCATTATGTTGGGTTTTTATTTGAAATTTTGTGATATTTCTGTGTATCTCTTTGTTAAGTCTTGACAGTGACTAATATTTTTGCGGTACATGCTGATCTCAAACTAATATCCCTAACATATTTGTTGTTTCTCTGAACAGTTGCAGAATGACCGGATTGTCTCTGGTTTTCGTTTACTAAAACAGCCCTCTCTTTCTGAGCTGTTAACTGTCTAACCTTTTCTTTCCTGCTTCTGAAAGGCTTAAGCTATCTGAGCTAGAGAAGCAAAAAGGAGCTTTGGGAGTGGAGATTTAGTCTAGTTAAGGCAGACAAGTGGAATGGAAAGACTGTTGAGAGCCCCAAAGGCCTTTGAGATACCTTGTTGACATGGGAGGGCCCTGCATGCTTCACGCCTGCCTGCGAGCTGGCTGCCCGCCGTCAGTGTAGCTGTAGACACCGGTTTCCTGTAAGTCTGTCTCTTTGGTTTTCATTTTTCATTTTTTCTCTCAGATACTCACCAAGAGACGCGAGGCTCATTTGAGAGAAGCGCAGAAGGAAGGGTGGGTGTTGAGGAGCCTACTTTCTAGATTTGCCTTTGCTCAGGTTATAAACCAGACTGTGATTGGTAGAGCCAAGGAAACAGTGGTTATACAGCCGGGTGCATGTGTGTGGCAGGACAGATTAAAAACAAATCCATTCTACGCATTCTGTGTGTCAGGATCTTTGCTTTGTTTCATTGCAGTAAACTGTGACCCTAAAGTCCATCAATATGACCGAAGGAAGTTTTGGAGTTGAGGAGGAGTCCTTGTATGCTGTAAAATTGAGTACTAGGGCAATGCCAACTAATTCATACTAATTTGCTGGGCTGGGGTGGGAGAGGGTGGGGGAGGGACCAATTATGGGCCTAGGGCAACAGAGGTCAGCAGATGAGCTTTAGGTCTTCGAATTCCTTTCAGACTTTTACAGCGACTCTCAGATGTACTCAGGAAGACAAAGGGAACATTGCCATGTGTCTGTTTCTGTTCAGTAGCAAGATATGAACAATAATGGCAGGAAGAAAATATTACCTCTGTGGGAGGCCTATTTGTTAGTCTGCTTTTTTCTTGTAAAATTTTTTTGCCCTTTTTCTATGTTACTAACATGCTTAATAACTAACATGTCATTCATGGAATGTTTCATTCTACTAACCGTTACCTGAATCAAAAAATGTACTAACATGGTAGAGACCATCATATTTTTTAAGTAACGATCGTTATTCTGTTCACAGTTTTTAATTTCCTTTCTCCCCCCTTCTCCACAAAGCACTCAGGCATTGGACACGCTATGGTAAACAAACTACATTGTTCGGTAGATATCATTCTAATTGTTTCTTATTTTGGGTTTGCCGTGTGTTTTCTTTCTTTCTTTTAACTGTAGACATCATTAACAAAAGAGGAACTGCGGTTGGTACTCTTCTGCTTACTTTGACCTCCTTCTTTTCATCTGTTGTTGACTTCCTTATTTTTTACCTGTTCCTGTCAACTTCTGTTTTCCAACTCACCTGTAGGGGCATCGTTAACGTTTCGAACGTTTTGCATCCAGCTGTGGTTAACACGGGAAAAGACAAATGGTGGCTGGCCGGAGTGACCGCAGGCTCAGCCAGTCTCTAACCATTCACGATGCATGGCATGGAACTTGATTTGGGAATGCTGGAGATGCCACACCCACTCATCTTTCCGTCATCACAAAGCAGTTATTTTTTTTTTTTTCCTTTGTTTCTCCCTGTTTTCTTTCCTTTCTTTTCTGGACTGTACTGTCCCCTGCATGTGCACATCGCGTGTTCCGCTTCTACTGGTTGTTTTGCCTTCCCCTCCTTTGGCATGGACTTAGGCACTTGCATGCTGAACAATTGCTGCTCAATAGTGCGAATAGTGACGTTGCTGGAAATAGCTTGCGCCTTTTATGTTAACAAGGTGCACGTTGTGATTAGTTAATAACAGACGACTAAACTTTACTAATATGTACACCAGCAAAACTAACCTAGGAAGCATTTTACTAACACCATTTTTGTGTCTGCTAAATAACTTTTAAGTTGCAGTAGGGATGATGCTGACACTAGCTCAACAATCAGCTCTCTAACTAGTTTAGATCTCTTAGGGCTAGTTGGATAGAATCCAAGAATAAACCTCAAACAGACATGAAAATGGGTTCCATCATAGGTCTAAAACTAAAAACCAAACAAACAGAAAAAAAAAAAAAGCAAAAAAAAGCAAAACCAAAAAATAAAAAATAAATAAATAAAACAAAACAAAACACAAAAACAGGCATATCCCAGGATTACAGTATGTAGGTCTGAGTATAGCGTGTCCTTTCCCTGTGCTTTGTTATCTAGGTGACAATATCAGTGGATGGGATTCTTACCACAACGGGCTACACGCAAGAAGATTATACCATGCTGGGGTCTGATGACTTTTTCTATGTTGGAGGCAGTCCCAGCACAGCAGACCTTCCAGGGTCCCCAGTCAGTAACAACTTCATGGGCTGTCTCAAAGAGGTAAATATCTCTGTCACCAGCATCACTCCTAATTCATGATCTCATTTCAGATCCAGACAGAAAGCATCCTTGCTGAAGACCTGATGTACCCGGAGTCAAACGGCTCAAGCTTAAATTTGTTGTTTTACTATTATTTACATAGGATTGGGGAACAAGGTCTGATTCATAGAATGTTAGGAAGTTCCTCTTCTTTACTAGTTTGGTATTTGGATGGACATTTGTGTACTAGCTGTAGGAGGAAGTCAATCCAAAGGAGATGTTGGGTCGAAAATTACACAGAATGACTTAACTGCTCATGTCTAGCTAAAGGCCTTGGGTGTCGCATATACAGTAAATTTTTTTGGAAGGTAAGAGAAAGAAGGGAGAAAGAAGGAAGAAAGAAGTGAGTCTACAAGATAAAGACTACATATAACAAAACTAAAATGAATCTGTAGAATGAAATCTATTGCTGTATTTTATACACATTCTGAAGTAAATAAAACTGTGTCATTTGTGTTCTGGTAAGTTTACTTGATATTTACCCAGGAAAAATAAGAGGATAGATGATAATAATTTCATCCTTCCTTGTCAGCTGTCATTTTCTGTATAATTTTTTATAGGGTTAGAATTTGTTGGAGTATGGGGAGAGAAAGATCATTCAATTTTTATGAATATTTTTCGTAAAAGCATCCTTTTCTTCCATTTAAGAATGACCTGGTTTCTATTGCATGGCTGCAGCAGAATCGTGTATGCATCAAAATTGTAAAGTCGAGAAATTTTGAACTTAACTGATTACTTAGCTATAGGTATTGTTGCTAAACAATGGCATAATTTGGTTTATTCTAAAGAAATACTTCAATCATATAATCTTGATTTGTTTAAGTATTAGTGTAAAAATATTACTGGTAGTTGTGTCACTGCCCTACTATGGGGGAATATTCAGAACTGTTCAAAGTGGGTTTAAAAAATGCTGTAGCTATTACAAATACCTTAAAGACATACAATTCTGAAAGGCTGAATCTGTCCATAATTGGGAGTGCAGTTGATTGATTGTCCCTCAGAGAATAAATTTTAACAGTTGTGTAATATGATATAGGTCTATATTACGTTCTGTAAGTGAAAACAGACTAATAAAAATAACTATCATTTTGATAAAAGCAGTGCTAGCACTTTCAGAATTTTTTACTTAGTGCTTAGTGCTGTCTTAAAGGGTTTTCCAGTGATCCTCACAACATGAATAGTAATTTTATTATCTGTATTTTTGAAAGAAATTGAAGTTTGGAGCAGGTAAGTTCCTTCAGGAAAGTATTATAGCTGCTAAGTGATAAAAGTTAGCATTCAGTCACCAAAATATAATTTCGGGGTTTTTATTGCTCTTAACTACCATAATATAATATGTACCAACAGAAATGTTTGTTAAGAGTCAGTAGTACTGCAGGAGATTGTACAGACCATCTAGTTCATTAGAAATGAAACAAGCTTTAGAAACATATAATGTCTCAATGGCTTAAGCGCCTGTCTGCCAGGTGCGAGGTTGTGAGTTCGGTCCCTGGTGCTGCAAAAAAAAAAAAAAAAAAAAAAAAAAAAAAAAAAAAAAAAAAAAAAAAAAAAAAAAAAAAAAAAAAAAAAAAAAAAAAAAAAAAAAAAAAAAAGCGAGAGAGAGAGAGAGAGAGAGACGTATAATGGACTGTGAGGAGTGAAGTAGTAAGTTTCATGTCAGTTGTAGCCATTTGAGTTAAAAAAAAGGGAGAAACAAATGAGAGCTCCAGTAGAAAAGGAAGAGACATAGGAGAGTCAGAATGTGACACAGGAGAGTCCTGAGGAAGGATAGTGATTTGGAAAGGTAGGAGATAGAGACGATATTGTGAGTTAGGAAGAAACATGGTAAAAAATATAATAAGATTTTACAAAATGGTTCCTAAAACCCTTTTCTGTCCATAAAAAGTTAAAGCTACACCTGTACCATCCACACGATGTTCCTCATGTCCATGGTGAGCCAGGCTGACCTTCTCTCAGCCCCACGCCCTGCTTTAAATGTGCAAAAAGTTGCATCTGCTGTGAATTAGAGAAAAGAACAGGAATCCAAGAATCTCTAGCACAGGTGGAGATTTAGCTAGTGAACATTTTATGGCATCCTGTAAAAGAAAAAAAAAAGTGAGGATTTCTGTGACCCCCGAGCTCAGCCGAGACACACGGTTTGTGGACAGATCTTCACGAATGAGGCAGATTTCCGTGTGTCTGAGGCTGAAGTTAATTTGCCTTAATCAGAAATGACAGCTTCCAATTAAGTCACGCTTCAATTTAACATCTTCAATGTTTAAATGTTTATGAGTTGATATAAACTAGTATTTATCATTTTACATTAACATTTCAACCACAAAACCTACACTAGCAAGAGCATGAGTTCAGTAGTCATCTCCGTGACTTTGAGTTGACAGCTGTTGGCTCATGCTGATCTCTGTAGGTTCCCACTGTGGACCACTCCTCTTTTCCAGCGAAGGCTTCCCACTTCTGTCCCTTCCACAGCCTGTACTTTGTGTCATGAACAAATACTGACAGGGTTTTCTTGATTTGCACAGTGTCTTCTACTTTTTCCTTCTGAAACAACAGAGCGTAGGATGTAGGCACAATCAGCAAACAGTTTCAAATCAACCCCAGTGGGTTGGGTTTTTGGTAATTTGATTTTCATCCATGTCAGTGCTAATTAGAATGCCTTGCTTTTCCTAATGCTGAAATGAAATAGTAACAAAGAATTATTGGTTTTGAGTTAAATCACCTTATTTCAGATAGCTCAGCTTTTTTCTTTCTTTCTTTTTTCCTTTTTTTTTTTTTTTTTTTTTTTTTTTTTTTTTTGTATTGCGAATAGCACTCACGATCTCATGCTTGCCAGGCAGGCACTGTACCTCTGAGCTATATCCCTGGTCCTTAGCTCGACTTTATAAAGTTACCGAAAATATAAAATGTCACCAATGTTCATTCTCACAGAATCTCCCTTTACCTGTGAGTTCTCCTTTGCCCTGGTTTAGACCGCCTCGCTTGCACAGTGTTTGCATCATCCCTTACTTAGAGTTCCCTTTATGGGCTCATATTTTTTTTTTTTTTCAATCTAGTGTGTATTCTGCTTTAGACAACCAGTCCTGGGAGTCTAAAAGTCAAGTTATACAAGAAATTTTGGAGCATTTTAATAGGAAGAGTCTTAGAAATCATTCTCTAAGCCCAATTGCCGTATTTTAGACGTACAGAAACAAACCTGAAAGAATTACTTAATGAAGAACGATGAGGGGTAAAGCAGGATTAGAAGATAGTACCGTGTCAGATGAAATTCAGTATTTCATTGGCTGATTCTCATGGTAAACACTGCACTCAAGATATAAAAGTAGAGATGGCCTACCAGTTTTATTAATTAAAGATTGAAATGAGAAAGGAAATTGTGCAACATATTGAAACATCCTGTAATCTGAGTTTCATTAGAAGCAATTTAGATCTTTAATTTCATGGATTTTGATGTGCAATGATCTTTGGTTCAAACTCAGAGCAACAGATCCTCACAAAGGAAGTTACTTTTTTAAATGTCATTATCAATTTTCAAAAAAATTACTTAAAAATAATTTGATAAAACCTAACCTGAACACCATGTAATACTCTGTTTAAAATGAAAAGAAACCTTGAATGTTCAAGAACTTCAAGACAGAGGAATGAAAATAGTTTTTAAAAAATATTTATATTTTTATTACAAATAAAAATAGAGTCCTTGGAGAAATGTTTGAGCTCACTGAATATAACTTTCACAGATATAAAGTTATGGAGGAAAGTTAAAGGAAATATTGTAAATAATGAGTTGCTATTATACTTAGCCCATATCTGTGAAATCCTAGAGGATAATAGGTCGTTAAAAATATGCTTTGAAATGTGATTTTTATAAAAGCAGCATTCAGCTTGCTTTGGCAGAAACGCTTATTTGTATTTTTTACATTTGTATAACACTGGATAAATGGTGACACATGTTGTTGAAGCATTTTTTCATCATTTTGATTTGGATTGAATTTTTCCAACATGGGGTTTTAGTAACTGTTACAGGAGGAGAGGAAGTTAAAGAACCCTGCAAAAGCAGCACTTGCGGTGTCTGAGTCAGAAGCTCAGTGTCCATTTGAGGCCACCTCCAGCCAGGCCTGTTTACCTTAGACCACCTGAAAATCGCTTTCCTGTATCAAAGTTTCATGGGTACTTATTGAAGTACAAGCTAGAGGTATTTCGTATTTGCAAAGGTAGAGGACAATCTTATTACTGTTTGTTTTTATTCCACTACTTTGACTGTGAGCGGTTCTGTGGTAGCATTAGCAAACTTGATGTTGCTCTTTGAACTTCTCTCAGAGTATTTCTGAAGCGCTTATTAATTTCTTTGTGCTTCAAATGCTTTGAAACACCCATTTCCCTCCCATAGCCCGAATATTATTTAACATAGTTTGTTAGTGAAAAAATGAAGCTGAAGAGGTAGGAAGGACGTGTGTATTCAGTGAAACACCTTAGGATTTGTTATTTGAGGTCAGTCCTTAGTCATATGTACCTGCTGGAAATTCGATAATCAGTTGAGTGGAGACGCTGACTCTGTGAGGTGATTTAAAATGTGGCTTCTAAAAATTGCTCATAATGAACCTAAGGAAGGATTGATTCTAAAAGGGAAAAAGATGAGGGAAATACTAGAGGGAATTAAATCCCCACTGAAAATTTTATCAGCCTAATTAGGTCAACTCAAACTTTAATTACACTTTAGAGACTTTTATCATTAAAAATCTGTAAGATGTGGTGAAGTGGAAGGTTAAGAAGATATCCAGTCTTATGCAAGTGGAAAGAAATGGCAGATCCCAAGAATAATCAGGAAGTTTCTCTCCTGCTACATGTAGTAGCCACGCTGTAATTCTCACAGTGCACCAGTGATTTCCTTACTGCAGATGACCTTACTCTTCATTTTTCCTCTTTTGAACAACAGAGAACGTTATGGAGTTGCCAGGGATCCTCATTTTTCCTTTGTGGTAAACCCTGTTCCCCATATTTGGGCCTTTGGGTACCCTTCTGTGCTTATTTCCCTTTGTTCAGAGAGAAAAAGAGTACCTGTCGTTTACATATGAGAACAAAATCCTATGACAGGATATGCATTTCAGGTTATCTTCCAGTGTTGAAGGAAAAGGCTTCTGTGACACATTGAAGAAATCAAAAATGTTAGTGCTATCTATGCAGTGGGCCCCAGGGAGAAGGGAAGGCTTCATAAGTATGCGAGCACCATCCCTGTGGGCTGCAAAGTCATTATTAAATGTCTTCTTTCCAGGTTTATTGTTTCCTATAGGTTTCTTGTTGAGGTTCTTGCCTTACTACATTTCTTCTCGTACTCTGTTGTCATGGTCTATATATTGTTTTAAAACAGTTACAATTAATTTATTTGGACCTTCTCACATGTCTTTCTTTCTGTCTTTCTTTCTTTCTTTCTTTCTTTCTTTCTTTCTTTCTTTCTTTCCTTCTTTCTTTCTTTCTTTCTTTCTTATACTGGGAATCAAACTCAAGTCCTTGCGCTTACCAGGCAGGTGCTCTGCCACTGGTTGTATCTTTGGCCCTTCGTTTTCTCTTTTGGAAAGAGAAATGCCTTTTGCTTCCCCACTCCATTTTTTCCTAAGCATTCCCCATAGAAATCCACGCGTTTTTGCTTACCATATTATTAAATAACTAATAATAATAATCATGTCTTGATTTTTTTTGTGTGTGGTAATACTGTCTTCAATTGAATCACTTAAATGAAACAAAAAAGACAATTTTGGGTAAGGCTCACAAGATTCATAGCCTAAACCGGGCGTGGTGGCACTCAGGAGGCTGAGGTAGGAGCGTTGTGAGTTCGAGGCCGGCTTGGGCTACAACGCGAGCACAAGGCTGGCCTGAGCTACATAGTGTGACCCTGCTTCAAAAATACTAGGGTTGGGAGTTTGGCTCAGTGACTTAAGCACCTGTCTGGCAGGCGAGGGGTTGTGAGTTTGAGTCCCCATGCTGCAGATTCATAGCCTATGGGAAAATACAAAGTAATACAAAGTTGCCTTTAACACAGGAACAATGTATTGGCATGGCTGACAACACAGTGGATACTCAGTTTTTGATCAACTGACTGACATTGTGGCTATAAGCTGCCTTCTATATTAAAAGTTCTTGTGCTGGATCACATATTCATTGCATGTCATTTTGTTGTTCCAGCTGGAATGAGCCAATTCACAGAATAGCCATCTTCTTATAATAACCACAGTATATATTTAGCCTCAGTCCCCTGGCTACTTTGCTCTGTGCTGGGGATGAATAACAATTCTTTGCCTCTCTGAACTGCTGTTCTGGAGCCAGGATCTTTGTTTACTGACTCAGATTCTGGTGTAGACAGCTAGTGAGGAACAAATGAGCTAACACTGTTTTTCACAGAACTTAGGTCTATAAAGAAAATAAATTTTCTCTACCTGATTTAAAACAAAGAAGATTGCTCATTTTGTTTGTTTATTTATTTATTTATTTATTTATTTATTTATTTATTGCTTCTTTGCTTTTAAACTTCAGTATTGTGTTTAAAATGACATTTGTGGGAATTTCAAAGCATTGGACAAATTTTGAAGTGCTAGTAACTTGATTTATCATAGACCAACCCAAGTTTTTTCCCAGATATTAATGATACTGAAATGTATTTTAACTCTTCTGCTATAACAAAGTGCCAACACTAAACATGAAGAGAGGCCAACTATCCTTGGCTCCTTTCACTTGCAGGATAGCAGAGCTCATAAATCCCCTTTCCCATGTGAGGTGGTATTAATAATTATGCAAACAAGGACACTGAGTCTTCAGAAGAACACATCATTCATGAGTGATAGAGTGGGACCTCCACCTTGACTTTGCCCTAAGCTGGCTACTACTAGTAAAGGAGATGGCCTGAGTCAGATCCGCCAAACAAATTTCAGTAGGATACACTCTGTAGTGCCTAACTGTGCCTATGATTGCAGTTGGCACTATAGAAGAGTTGGAGTTCTTCCTGGAGGAATGAGGAAGTCATATATCCCAGAATAATAATCATAATCATAATCATAATTTAAGCATTTAAAAATTTCTCAAATAATTTTTATAATACCTAGTGAGTTACCTTAAGAGGCATGTGCCTAGGGGCATTAGGGACACAGTAAAGCAATAATTTACTTTTGAAATTTAAATTAATGAAATAGTATGAAATAATTTGATATTCAGTAGTTCAGACACATCAGTCCTAAGAGAAAACAGTTTTTGGTGGGTTCAGGTATTTTATTTTCTGTACTGTTTTATTATTAAATTACGTAAGTGATGGTGATAGATACACCATGACATTTCAGTGTTTCTCATGTGCAAAGTTATAGTCTGACCATGACAGTAGTTACACACTCGTGCTATTCCTAGGTGACAAATGGGGCAATGGAGACAGGAAAAGTTAAAGAACAGAGCTAGGGGAAAACAGTTACTGAATAGGAAAGCTAAGATTCGAACCCAAGTAATCCATCCACAGAATTCTTATCATTATTTTTTGTCTCACTTCTTTTTCCTTATTTTTAGTATTTTTATAAAGAAAAAGTTAGAGGAAGTAAGATCCTTAAGAATTCTTGAAAGAAGCTAAACACAGCCTGGATTACTGACTGGGCTGTTCCAGAAATGGAGTGCAGGGGTATGTAGGAATGAGAGGAAGAAGCAGGAAGTGATTTTTTAAAAATGCACAGTTACATATGAGTTTTCAGTGCAATCCCCCTAGAGTTCAAATGGGCACTGGGCTGTTACCTCTCTGAGCCTGGTCCTTACTTTGGCAGCCATACGCTCTTCCTCTTATAATGATATAAACAAGTAATAATGCTAGCTGTATGTCTTAGTTATTCTTCTCATTACTGAAACAAAATACTCAACACCCAAGGTTAAAGGAGGAGAGGTTTATTTAGCTCACCGTTTGTAGTGGTTTCCATCGGTAACTGGCTAGTTCTGGCACAGTGGCATGGCAGGCAGAGTTCACAGAGGAGAAACACTTCATGGTGGAAAGAAGGTAGCAAAGCAACAAGGGACCTTAGCAGCTTTTTTGTGCCCCTTTTGTATTCTAACTAGGCTGCTGGCATTCGTATAGTGCTAAACCAAACAGTGGACTGATTTAGTAATCACACACCCTTACTCCCAACATCATGCACTCTAGGTTCAGCCTCCTCTGAAAACATCCCATGTATTACTGCATGGGGCTTTGGGGGAACTTCTAGACATAAACCACAGCAATATACTTTTCTGTACTTTATAGTCAACCATGGGAGAAGAGATGCACAGAAAACACACTGGAAATACTTTCCAGACTTCTGTAACTCATTGGCTTTTATTTTGCTAAGAATAAGTTCAATTCTGTGCCTTGCAGCCTTGGGGGCGTGGGGAATAAGCAATTGGGGCAGAAGCCAGGCATTCTGCCATAGACACTTTTCTTTGAGATTGGGTTCAGGGAGTTCCATCTGTTCAGGTCCCCGAGGAACTGGAACTCAGCTCTTTAGTTTGCAAAGCATCTGGTGAGTTCTTGCTGGAATTCAACTTTTTGATCATAGCAACCTCCCTTCCAGGGGACCCACAGATTTTTATTTTCCATCATTTTCAACAAATGCCCCATAGCCTAGAAATGTATCAGCAGTTGGCATAATGAATTGTGGTGCTTTCAAATATCAAGTTAGCATAACATGGAATGGTAGGGGGTTCAATGACATTTTAATCCCGAGGACTTGATACACTTTATAGAATGTGACATTTTTCAGCCCAGTAGAAAGCGGTCATGAACAACATCTCAGACTGAACATTTCCTCTTAATTTCAGCCCCCAGTGGAGTATTTTGTTGAAATTTTCCTGTTGCATGTGCATTAACAGTTGAATTTGTGCATTCCATTAGTCAATATTAATCAATACTTCCTATGTGCAGCACTCTGTGCTAAAGATGGGGGTCACTTAGAGAAGCAAGATAATGCACTTAGAATTCTGGATAGCAAGCAAGACAAAGAAACACAAAATTACAAGACAAACTCTGTAAGTGAAACGTGAAAAATCACCCTGAAAATACACAGAAGCCATGATTAACTCTGGCAGGGGAAATCCATAATAATTTCAAAGGGAATGTTATATCTGAGTTACCCTGTTTGCTCAGTCAATCCCAGAATTAAAAAATAAGAGGAAAGATAAAAATGACCTGAAGAATAATGAAATATATAGCAAAGAAAGAATAAAAGACTCTGTGGAAATGTGATTTTGTTACTTTATCATATCTGAAGCATATTAAGAGAACAAATCTGAAATTCATCCGAAATGCACATTTTACATTTCTTCTTACTATTTCTTCTGTTATGAGATAACATACTCATATTTTTAGTTCTTTGGATCAAAGTGCTTGTGTATGGAAGAAAATTAATTCTGTGAGGGGTAACTGATTTTTTTCCAGGAAAATCATTATTATTGAAATACATTTAAACAAATTTATTACTTGAGAATGAAAATGATACAGCTATCATTCAGAAGCATGAGATTTTGAATAATAGGAAAATGAGATTTTTATCTTAGTTTAGTAAATATTTTATGCACAGAAAAACTGATTTTTTGAGTGTTCAGTTTACTTTCATGTGTATTATATAGGTGGGTACTACGTACCAGGATCTTTGTGAAATACCAGGGAGGTAAGAATATCAGGTTGCCATACTCAAGGTCACGATACGTGAAGAGAGATAGTGACAGAGAGAGTGGGAGGGGAGGGACAAGGAGGAGCTTGTTTCTAAATTTGAGTCAAATAAGTACAAAATAACTCATTTTAGAGAACTCATTAAATTACATGTGTAGAGTTTGAAAATCAAACAGAAGGGCTCAAACTCTGGCTCTTTAGACCTGAGCCAAAGTGTTTAATGCTCCTACATCACAGTTTTCTCTGTCTAAAGATTCAGCAGAATTGTGTATCTGAGGCCCTGAGGGTAGAGCCTCATGTCCTGTGATGTCTCCGTAGAGCTCTGTTAATAATCTATTGTTACGGTGAACATTGGCTACATTTACCTCGCAGAGAGGTCCTGCTCATCAACATGTGACCCACGTAGTTATACGGGGCACCGCACAAAGATGATCTTACTCTGGATTTAATATCTTCTTGTTTACATCATGAAATTCATAATAACTTCTTTATTTTTTGTGCTGGGATCCATGCTGTACCACTGAGCTACATTCCCACCCCTTAAATTTAGAACAAGGGGTTCCCTGTTTTTATTTTGTATTGATCCCAATAAATAGAATCATATTACAGACAGACAAATTGATGAGATTTTGTGCACACTCTCTCATTTTAAGTGTTTATTTATTTATTTATTTTATTTTACTATACCAACAACTTGGCTCAGAGGTTGAAATTGGAGATCACAAGTTATTTCTGACACTGTTAAGGCCACGTAACTAAATACATAAAAGAGGTTAGAAGCAAATCTCTGTTTATTAACCCTATGAACAATATGCATTCATCTTTTGTTACTCTAAATTGCAACTTCCATCTCTTTGTATATCAGAAATTAATAAAAATATTTCAGAATTGGTAAACCTAGGATTTTCAGAAAAATATGGGTATCTTGTTAAAGTACTGAATTAAGAATAGTTTATTTTTATAGTCCAAATACAAGTAATTATTTTGGTTAATATCATTGTAATCATTACATTTTGATTAATGCTATGCTTCAGAAAAATTCTTGTGTTCACTACCTATAAGGAAAATCTATTGAGTCCTAAATATTGGTTTAAAGGTGTGAATTGAATCTGTTAACATTTTCTTCTCTGAGAGCCCCACCCCAAAATGTCTGAAAAGATTTAATCCGTCCCTTATCCACATTACAAATTATTATTTATGTGTCATTAATAACCTAAGAATTATTTGGTTTATCATTTATTAATAAACTTGTTTATATAAAATTATGTAGAATATATGTTGGAACAATTTCTAAACAAAATATACTGACTAGTATTTCGGTGCTTCAAAAGATAAACACCCCATCAACAACTAGGAGACTGTTCAGAGATCTGCTGTTCAAGATGCGATGTGTAAATCAACATCGTGAGCATCACCCTGGTGCTAATTAAAGATGAAAAGAATCAGGACCTACAGAGTAAGGTAATAGCATGCCCGGGTGATTTAATATACACCTTCAAGCTTGAGAATCACTGAGCCACTGCACCGCAACCAGCATGTTATGTCGACATTATTGGTTGGTGCACAATTAATGTATCACTGAACACTGCCAGTTAACCTAGATGAGGATATACCTCAGTTGCAATGCAGATCTGGATTCTAGAGAGATTAACGTCTACAATTTAGTAGCTCAGTAGTGAAGCTGAGAGTTATAAATAAAGTCTCAACATCTCAAAATGCCACCATCTCACAGAAACACTCTGTTCCCTCCAAGTCCCCAACAAACCAGAGATGGAAATTGTGTTGTCTTCATCTGATTTCACTTAGGACTGATAAGCTGTGGACATCCTTAGGGATAACACTCCCCCAGTTCAAATTAGGACAGTGAAAGTTTGACAATGAAGTGAATTTGCTATCCAAGTAATAAACTTTAGGTTCTGAAATAGTAGGAACCAAACTCCTGACCATTAAAGTAAAACGCTTGTGTGTTTTAATAACAATTTAAACTAGGTCTTCATTTTGTTTTCTAAGTACTGCTTTTGTAGCAAATTTCCTTTCCTTGCCAAAATGCTGGAAACCTGGTGTGCAGTTTTACGTAGGTTAATTATGATTTCTGCATGGTAATATTCTTATGCAGAATTTCTTATATAATCTTGGGGGAGGATGTTTTTTATTTTACCTTAGCACAGCTTGCTAACTTAGATTTCTCTGTATTTGCTTCCACTTTAATGACTTTGTAATAACGAAGTAAACTCAAGAATTTGAGGTACTAGAGGAATCACTTAGGAGAACCCTGTTTTTCCAAGAAGCATTTTATAAAGAGCCCCTTAGCGGCATCCGTGGAGTATGGCACCTCTGAAAACTGAAGTACACTGACCTGGAATTTTGTTGAGGACTAAATGAACAAAGGATGCCTTAACTTAGTGAACACCGACACCATTATTCCCAGGAAAAGTATAAGTATCCATTAAGTCACCAGTGTAGCAAGACAGTTCTGCCTGAACTGGCAGATAACTTTGCGGAAGAAAGAGGTATCACAAACTCCTTCAAAATTTCACTGGGACACAAAAGTTTTATAACTTTTTTTTATCTTTACCAACAATATTTCCCTAAATCCAATTTGTAACTAGAGGCTATTTATTCTTGAAAACATATAGTAATGCTGAAAATACCCACCCATCTCTCCTGCCACCCAGGGATATTCAGCATTTTTAAAATTTGTGATACTTAACTTACAGTCGTAATAAACTTCATATTTATGTCATTGACATACACAAAACAAGAGAAACAATTACATTTGAAGCGACTTGCCTGAAAGAGTAAAAGTTGTTTACACTTGCATTAGTGTATCATTAAGTAATACTTAAGATTCTTGATTTAAAAACCCTTGATTTTTTCAGTTCTAAAACTTTATTATTATTATTATTTTTTTTTTTTTTTTTAAGCCCGAGAAAGAAGAACTGAGTGAGGAGTATATGGGTAGCTTTGGAAAAGGCAACTATGCCACATCATCAGATAAATAGATTCTAATGTAGGAAAGAAGTTTTTAACTATTGTTTTTAGTCTTTCATTATGGTAAGAACAGTTAACGAGAGAGCGCTTCACATATTTTTAGGTGTTTAGTAAGGATTTTTATCTATTGGGACACTATTGTAGAGCATATTTCTAGAATTTATTCATCTTGTACAACTGAAATTTTGTAATTGTTGACTAGCTACTATTTCTTTCTCCCATCATCCCCAGGCATTCACGATTCTATTCTTTGCTTCTGTGAGTTACATTGTCCTGGATACCTTACATAAGTGGAGTCATGCAGTATTTGTCCTTCTATACCTGTCTTATTCCATTTTTCATAATGTCCTATATCCTTGTCAAATATTCCAAAATTTGCTTCTTTTTAAAGGCTGAATGATACTTTAACAGTATGCATTCATTAATGGTTATTTGGTTTCTATATCTTGGTTTTGTAAATACTGCTATAGTGAGCATGGAGTATAACTATTTTCTAAAGGTTCTGACTTTGGTTCTTTTGAAAAATGTCCCACAAATGAATTGCTGGGTCATATGGTAGTTCAAGTATTAATTTTTTGAGAAATCTCCAGTGTTTCCTGTGCCAAGTATACTATTTTGCATTCTCAGCAACAGTGTGACTGGATTCCAGTTTTTCCTTGTCCTTGTAAATACTTGTCTTTTAATTTTTAATAATATCCACCCTAACAGGTATGAGGTAATAGCTCATTATAATTTTAATTTAAATTTTCCTTTGATTAGTGACATTGAGCAATTTTTGAGATACCTCTTGGCCATTTGTATGCTAGTTATTCAAGTCATTAGCTCATTTTTGCTTGGGTCATTAGTTTTTGTTCGGTTGTTTGATTTTTCATGTTTTTTCTTTTTGCTGCCAAGTGGGTACTTGTGGGTATGGACAACCTTTCTAAATGTGTTTGTTTATTCAACAAACCCTCAACTGTGTCCCAGGTATATCTCAAATTTCTGGTAAATGCAGTTACAGGGTAGTCTGCATTGTTTGGCTAAATTCCTGCTATTTACAAACATAAAAGTCAATTCAAATCCCTGTAATTCAACAACAAAAATATATCAAGACACCACCACAAGATGACACTGACCAAATTCTAAGTAAGAACAGGGAAAACAAAACAAAAACAAAACAAAAAAACTTAAGAGATGACACAGAAAGAAAAACTGTAAAATTAGAATTCTTAATTTGCTGTTTCATCTCACTTTAGACATCTCTATCATAGCACTTTCTGCAGCTGTAATACATGAATATTTGATCAATTAGGGTTTCCCAAGAAGATGAAGCCCTATTCCCCTATGTCATCCATTATATGTAACAGTGCTGATTGATAATCATCCGTGGGAGATTTAAGAAATAAGTCCTCAAACAGTCTCTGCTTTCTGTGACTCAGATGAGGACTCAAGGTGAGAAAAGATGAGTGATCATTTGCTTGAGAGAAAAGACTGACTTACATTTCCTTAGTGCAAAACATGGGGCGGGCGTAGTAGATTTTATAACCTTCGGGCAGTGCAGTGTAACCGCACTCAAATGAGATAAGTTCAATAATAGATGTTAATGGTACAGTGCATAAACAATGCATGTTATGATGCTAAAATACAGAGAAGTATGTGGATAGGGAAACACATCCAATATCTTGAATTTTTAAAGTGCCATGTGTTTGATTCTATGCCCCCAGACTGCACTGTGAGACCAGCTACAGGTTTAAAGCAGTGGAGGTGTTTGATGGAAATCCATACAACTTAATGAGAATGCTGGGCTGCTAGCATCAAAGCAGGTGGCTGCCTTACAAAGGCTATGAGGGCCTGGGCTTTTACATCTCCTGCTACCTCTTGATAATCTGATTCTGTGTGCTTTGCTCAGTATTCCTTAAAGCTGAAGAAAACAAAGGAAGAAACAGGCAGCCAGATCGGAATCTTTCAGCACAATTTTTGTGTTCTTTTTTTTTTCTGATCAGGGAAGGTGGAAAATTATCTTCCTCATCTTCTAAAGATAATTAAGGTCACTCTGTGTGAAATGTTAGAAGCTCTTGGGCTAGATAACTTTTGAGATGAGCTTTCGAGGTAGCTTTATTTTAAAGAAAGCTAAGTGTGTTGACAGCCCACACCACAATGTGGAGTTTCCCACAGGGCTCAAATCTTATTGTAGAAAGGGGGCTTAAAGTATACCAAACTTAATCCCTTCACTTGACAGAAAACCGCAGAGCTCATGGAGGTTACATTTCTTATGCAGTGGTCAACTTCTAGAATTGTGCATTAAAACTGCCTTTCAGGAAATGAATTTTCTTACTTACTTCAGGAACCCCCATTCCTTTGAACTCTAACCTGAAAAATAATTTCTGGTTTTACTGCTTTTGGGGGGAAAAATACGTAGATTTTGCTTTTGCTGGCGTGTTTGATTCTTCCTCTTCCAAAACTCCCTAAGTCATCTGATTTTCTACCTTTCAGTTATACTTGGTACTGTATTTTCCTCTTAATCTGTTTGGTATATTTGGAGACTGAAAGTATTTTTGATCTATTATTATTATTAGTTTTTGATCCTTTATCCTTGATAAGTGGTGATCTTATATAAAAGTCTCCGTGAAACCCTGTGACAAATAGCAACTGTTGTTAGAAGTGAAGTCCTTGCATCTTTTGCTCCCATATCACCTTAAATTCCTGTGGAAAATGCTGATTCCTTGTTAAATTAGAACTAGATGAATGAGGTTCAAAAGCTCATTCTCATATTTATGTTGTTAAAGTCTGTTTGCATCATTGCAAGCTTCCATGTTCCCATTTATTTCATTAAGAGTAGAAAGTGTATCTGAGCCCCCAGTAATTTTAGAAGGAAGGACAGGAAAGAAAGGAAAAAAGGAAAAAAAAGTGGACGAAAGAGGAATAACATAGAAGAGGGAGTTAGAGGAGGGAGGGAAGGGGGGAGAGGAAACTCCTTATCATTTTTTTGATGAAGGGACAAGTCCTGGGCATTGAACCCAAGACCTTCCCACTGAGTAACATCCCCAAACTTTCAGGACAGAGTCTTGCTGAATTACCAAGGCAGGACTCAAACTTGTGATCTTTCTGTCTCAGCCTACCTCATTGCTGGAGTGATAGACCTGCACCACTGTGACCAGAGAAAGCGCCCATTTAATCATCCTCTTCTTTAATAGGACAACTAATGCACAAAATTCAAACATAAGTACAACTGTCAGAAAGTAAAATAATTATTCAAACAGAGAAATTTTGAACACTGGAGATGTCTTTAGAGATCAAGAAAATTGAAACTTCAGTATGAGGAATCTTTGAGCTGCAGTTTAGCTCAGTGGTAACATATCAGAGGCCCTGGGTTTAATCGTGTGTGGGGAGATGGGGGTAAAAACAAAAGAACTAAGGAGGTATAATTTAAATGAAATTTTAGTGGTGTTTTCAAGGATAGCAAAACCTTGTCTGAGGATCATAGAGGAGCATGTTCAGTCTCTTTTCCATTTATAAACAAAGAGAGTTATATATATATTTTTATTGCAACACTGAGCTCCTAACCCAATGTAGGACATGAGTAGGTATTGCTATTCTCTGTGCCATGTTTTGATGAATTCCTTGAATCTTATCTAAATCCTATGAATCCCATTCAATATTAGGCATTTTCTATAAAGCTATAAAGTTTTAAAGAAAAAAGGAAAGATGGAATCACTTAACCTTACTTAAAACTAAGAGAGAATTGAAGGAGCATGTTTTTGTTTAGTTGAATGGGCCACAATCGTCCAGATTCTC
>RJWM01027918.1:0-26428 GCA_004363535.1 Dasyprocta punctata | reverse complement strand
CCGTGGACAAAACCAGCAAGCAAATAATTGCTCTTTGTTGGTCTGCACTTGAAGCTCAAGCTTGAAAGAGCTTGGGCCTGGGGGACAAAGACCTCACCAGAAGGCCTAGGGCTAGGATGGTGATCAGTTGTCCCTTGGCGGATACTTTACAGTGGGGAGAGTTCTCCTTGGTGCTAAGATACCGTCTGGGGCCCCCAGCATCTGCAAGGTGCATGATCCAGCCACTGACCCTCTGTATCCCGTCTCCTCCTGTGACCCACAGCCTCGCATACCTGGTCCTTTGTCTCTAAGGTCCCTCCCTGCCTCTTCCTTGGGTTCCAGTTCCCAGCAGGAGGCTGTTCTTAAAACAGTGACCGGGTGGGCACATAGCATTTGCAGGAGCGAGAGCTTGAAGAAAGCACTGAGCTTTTCAGGACATCCCTGGAAGTGTTGATTTGCATGTCAGTCACCAGGCCTGTGTTCTGTCCTCTGATCAGTACTACATTCGAATGAGCGTTTTCATTTCCTGCTTGGAGGAGGTGGGCACACTTAATATAACTGTTTTGGTAGGATTTACTTCCCATTCATTCATTCATTCATTCAAAAATATCTACTGAAAAGTAGGTACCAGATTCAGGTTCAGAGCTGGGCATTCACAGGAAAAGTAAAGCAGGATCTCTGGTAGGAATCCGAGATGCCTGCATGGTCATCAATATCACTACTGCCTCTGCGATCTTGAAGATCAGTAGCTGACCTTCACATTCTATCCTCTGACCTTCTCAAGTCCCTTTTCCATTCCAGTTTCCACCAACCATGTCACCCTCATGTCTTCTTGTTCCTGCCCCGCATCGATTCCATGGCCCAGGGCTGTCTGACAAACTCTCTTAGACACTGGGCCCTCTTTGTCTGTATTCCACTCACCTGGTAGAAATGCAGGCTAGGAGCTGGAAGTGGTGGTGCACACCTGTAATCCCAGCACTCAGGAGGTTGAGGCAGGAGAGTCGTCATGAGTTTGAGTCCAGCCTGAACTACTTAAGTGAGACCCTGTCTCAAAACAAAACAAAAAAAGAGTATTTAGAAAACAGAGCCCAGATGAGAACCACCTCTCCTCTCCCATGAGTTCCAGCAACTCAGGCTGTGCTCACAGGAGCTGTTTCTTGCCTGGCTCGTTTTCTCTCTCTCCTAGGACTGTTATCACAGCCTTACAAAGGAGCCTTCATACTGCCTGTCTTTGAAAACGCTCTACATCCCATGACCGCTCCAATTTCTGCCCAATTTCTCTGCTCCCCTTTTACAGAATAGCTTTTCAAAAGAATCATCTGTCCTCCTGGACTCCAACCCGGACACCAATTCAGCTTTCATTTTACCTGATCCCTGGAAACAGTCTTTATCGAGGTCACCTGTGACCTATATTTCCTTCGTATTTAGCCACTGCTAGAGATCAGTTCTCTCCCTTTTGCCCGGTGCTGGGGCTCAAACTCAGGGCGTGGGGCCTGCTTGGCAAGAGCTCCGAGGCCAAGCCACCCCAGCCCTTCTCTTGGCTTGGTCTCTCGTGCTTTTTGCAGTCTGCACATGAGGCTCAGTCAGGCTCAGACCCTGCTTGTCCTCGAATGGGTCCTCTAAGTCAAAGGCCCAGGTGGAGCACAGTGTTGATATTCTTTGGTGGGGCCCACTGAAGTGTCTCACACAAGTGTTCTCAGCACAGATTGGCTGCTACAGGTGCTGTAGTGATTGAGTGTGAAGATGGCAGTGCGGCTGAGGAACCAGGGAGCCAGGGAACAAAGTGACAGGGTGGCATCTCCATGGAGGCAGTAATATGCACACTAGCCTTGTCAGTGAGGACAGTTTGACACACATAGCTCTTGGCACTGCTGACGAATTGTTATACATTTAAAATTTTTAAAAACCACCCCAGCATCAGCAGTGATAGCTTTTGGATAAACTCACCATTCAGCACAATGCCCCCTAAAATGGAAAGCACTGGGAACAACCCAAATGTCCAACCACAGGAGTCATAGTGTGTCAAAGGCTTTACAAAGTGGAACTCCCTGTCTTCCTGGCTAGCTTCTCACCTGGCCCCTGACCAGTGATTCCAGGGTCTGGAAATGGGCAGGAGTAATTTTCATGTTTGTTAGCAGCTGACTCAGATGTCCTGGAACAAGTGAGAGGGACAGGTAGAGACTGACCTTGCCAAATAGGAAGATAAATAGTGGGTTCCAGTATGGATCTAAGAGGGTGTGCAAATGCTCTGGGGACATTTTGGGAGGTAGAGATTCAGTCCACCACCTTCTCAGGGGTCCTTGAGGCAAACAATTTCTTCATACATGTGGACACTTCTAGAATCTGCAGTTGGTGGCACTTTTAGCCAGCAATGGAATAGCTGGATCATCTAGTAAGTGAATGCTTACCTTTTGGAAAAACTACCAGACTGTCTTCCAAATTCCAAAGGGGGCATGGCATTTTACATTTCCACTTGCAATGCATGAGAATTCTACTTGTTCCACACCCTCACCAGCACTTGCTATGGTTGGTTTGTCTAATTTCCGTGTCCTACAGGACCACAGGAGAATAGCCAAGAGGGAAGTGGCCAATCAGGACATCTGCGTAGCAACACCCAAGAAGGCCAATAAGAGCTGACCAAGGGCGCAGGGGCTGCAGCAGGTCAGAAGCAAGGGTGGCCAGTGTCACAGGGCAGAGTCAGAGGTCATGATGGTCAGAAGCAAGGGTGGCCAGTGACACAGTTCAGAGTTTGATGCTTTGGAGGTGGGGCAGTTCCTAGTGCTGCCCAGTTCAACACATCCTCCTGAAGTCAAGGTACTGAAGGACCAGGAATGGAGGAGCAGACTAGAGACTCAGGCTGGAGAAGAAAAGACCATCAGAGACTGAAATCTGCAGGGCTGGAGATGGCCTCCTGGGAGCTGTGCCATTCTGGCCATGAGTCTGGGGAGGGGTTGTGCAGCTGTGTGAACAGTTGTTAGGGAAGGACAGCAGGACAGCCAGTAGGGAAACAGGAAGGTGGGAACATATCTTGGGAGCTGGGCAAGTGAGACAGCTGCGTATAGACTGATAAACAGCAAACAGGTTGCTGGTGTCAACTCTGTAGCAGGCCTCTGGGTGCTGGATCAGCCTCTCAGAGATCCTTGAAAGAGGCTGGAGTGGGGTCTAGTGGGAAGGGTCATCAGCTCCCAGAGGCGGGTGTAGATGGTGCAGAGTGGGCAGCTGGGAGATGTGGCTTTAGATCTCAGAGCTGCCACACTCTGTGGGCTGGAGTGACCCAGAGGTACTGAATGCTCCAATCTCCCCCATGGAAGACAGTTGGGCCAGGAGCTGCTGAAACCCCTGCCAGGCAGAGGGTGAGTGAAAGGGAGGCCACCAGGTTGCAGAAATTTGGGAAGAGTGGGAGAGAAATGAAATGGAACTGTGTTCCCACCTCCACTTTTTCACTCCAGGTGAAATGTTACTCCTCTGAATATTCAGCCAACACTTGACCTGCTTTCTGCTCCTAGATTGGATTGCTAGCTAGATACTCTCAAATTAAATGAAACTGTACCATATGTACTTTATTTTTTGGTCTGATATCTTTCATTTAAGGTAACTATTTAAGATCAAGGTAGCTACTGTATGTGCCAATAATTTATTCATTTTTCTCCATTGCATGCCTGTGCCATGGTTTATTTATTCTCTCACCTGCTAATAATGTTCAGGTGGTGTTTAGCTTTAATAAAGTTGTTGTGAACATTTGTGCACAAGAAACAGGACATAGCTAGATCATCTGGTAGATGCAAGCTTACCTTTTTGAGAAAGTGCCAGATGGTATTCCAAAGAGGTTATGGCATTTTTTTTTTGGTACCAGGGATCAAACTCACGGCCTCGACCTTACCAGACAAGTGCTTGAGGGCATTTTGTATTTCCACTTGCAATATATAATGATCATACTTGTTTGACATCCTCACCAGGACTTGTTATGGTTGGTCTTTCTAATGTACATTCTGATGTCATGTAGTAGTATCTCATTGTGGTTTTAATTTATATTTCCCTAATTTCTAATGATGTTTACTATATCTTTAGGTGTTTATTACTATCATATTTATTTTTTGGTGAAGTGCTTGTTCAGATCTTTTGTCCATTTAAAAATCTGGGTGGATTGTTTTCTTAGGACTGAGTCTTGAGAGTTCTTTACACGTTACAGACCAAATCCTGTAAATGTTTGCAAATGTTTTCCCCTAGACTGTAACTTGTCTTTCTATTTTCTTAACAATATCTTTCAGAGTGCAAATTTTCTTAATTTTGACAAAGTCCATTTTATCAGTTGAGCTTTTAATGTCATATCTAAGACATTTTTGCCTAACTCAAAACCACACCTCCAAACTTCAACCTCAGAAAGAATTCTAATTTTCTGAGACCACTGGGAATTTATGAGATGTGATATGGTAAATAAAGCTATTTCTGTCTCACACGATGATGATGCAAAAGTTGCCAGTTAAGCAGCAGTAAGGACAGCCACCTTTGAGCTTGGCATGTAATGCTCAAGTGGTGATCTTCCTGTATCTTGCTCCCCAGCTGGCACAGTGACGCCCAACATCGTAGAATTCACTTCATCTGTTTTGAAACTGCATAGCCCTACACTACTGAGAACCCATATTTCTTGTTTTCCTGAGTAGTGTAAAATTCTGGTTATGCTTACCTATGACATCTTTCCTGCTAACCAAAATCGACTATAAATAATGTCAGAGCACTGTCCCCTCTGCAGTCTGGGTCTCTGGGGTTCTGCATCTTCCATGGCTGTTGTCTGTGAAGTTTAGGGTGGGGTGTCAGCTTGATTGGCTTTGGGATCCACCAGGGGGATTAGTAGAGCACACCTCTGGGTATGTCTCAGTGTGTCATGGAGGTGTGGCATTGGGTGCTATAAATGGTCTCTGGCCCCTTTCTCCCTGGTACTGTTCCCTGATCTGCTTCCTGATTGACATGAACTAAGCAGCTTTGTTCCACCACACCCTTCTGCCATGACATTTCTGCTTTGGAGCAGCTAACCATGGACTGAATCCTCTGAAACATGAGACAAATTAAACCTCTCCTCCTTTAATCTGTGGGTGGTGAATATTGTGCCCAGCAGTTGGAAAACTAATATACTGTCCTCAGTGACCCTTTCTGTCTTACCTCCCAGGGGCTCAGGTTAACCTCTCCCATGGATAATGTTAGCTTCTTCTGCATCCCTGTTCCTCAGAACCTTGGACACACCCTCAACTACTTGAGCTCCTCAGACTTTTCTGAGACAGGGTTTCACTGTGTAGACTAGGGTGTCCTTGACCTCATGACAATTCTCTTTCTTCAGCTTCCCAAGTGCTGGGGTTACAGGTGTGTGCCACCACACCCAGCCAGTTTTCTTCCTAGGAGTGCATGTGAGCTGTTTCCCTTATATCTCCACAGTGTTGAGAGGGTTGTAGGGTGGAGTGGGTGACACACGTGGTGGGAGGGAAGAGGCCACCTTGCTTGAGTTTGGGGTCCTGGCCAGACTTGTGCCCCAGTTCTGCCCCTGTATCTGTTCAATGACCTCAGAACCCAACTAAAGGGACAGGGATGGGACCCAGGGGTCCACTGATCTAGGGAAGCCAGCGCCTGACCTGTGCCCGGCAGATGGATATGGTAGCAAGGTGAGACATGACATGCCTGGCATGTAGCAGGTGGTCATTAGTGCTTGTGGGTCAGGAGTGAGGGATGGTAGCAAATGACAGGCTGCCAAGGGTGCACTGCCCATGCCAGGGACCTGGAGCTTGGCTGAGACAGCCCAGCACAGCAGGTGGGTGCACAGCTCAATAGATGTGATGAGGGCAGATAAATAATAAGCTGGGGGCAGAGCTCAGGGGTAGAGCATTTGAATGCAGATCAAGAAGTCCCAGGTTCAAATCCAGGTGCCCCCTACTGGACTCACTTTTACATTCCTCAGGCCTCTTATTAAGGCTCCTGCCACCTTTGTGGTCATGTCTTGGATCACAGGTTTGTCTGGTATTAGGACTAAGACTCTGAGGAGCAAGGATAATATCTCACCCATGTCCGTGCCCTCAAAAGGGGGCACAGGAACAGCACCTGACAGGTTCTACTAGTGATTGTTGAGTGAGTGAGTGAGTGACAGAGGGAAGTAATGAGCACCCTCCTGAGCCCTTGGGCTATGGAGCAGTGGTTCCCAGGCTGCTGTGAGGTTCATTAAGATCCCTGGACCAGCAGCTCTTCTCCTGGTCACTGCGTGTGTGTTCAGGGGCAACACTGGAGTCAGATGCTTGGAAAATGCAAATAAAGGCCTGGCCTAATTAGTTCTATAAATAAAATCGTAAATAAAACATTTATTATATAATCAAGGATAACCATGTACACAAGGAAGCAAAAAAATATGAAGGGGATGCAACTCAGTGTTAGAATGATTGCCTGGCATGCATGAGGCCCTAGTTTGATCCCTAGAACCATCAAAAAAATTCTAAATGAGTAAATAAAATAAAACTACTAGAAACACATGATAGTGGGACAATGCTACTTGGCCAAGTTTAAGAATTTCAAGGGAGAAAATTGGAAAGCATGAAAAGCAACCAAAGAAATTTAAAAGGAGGACAACCTAAAATTTTTATTTGAAAATACAGTAAGTAGAAAGTTCAAAGATATGTCTATGTTATACTTAGTGAATAGATTAAAGAGAAAGATCAATAAACACTAGAAAGGAGCCAGGGATACAGCTCAGTGGCACAGTGCCTGCCTGGCAAGTGCAAGGTCCTGAGTTTGATTCTGGTACCCAAAAGGTGCAAAACAAAACAAAAACAAAAACCCCAAAACATTGGAAGGAAAAGTATCCATTAGAAAGTATGGAGAGATAAGAGTGTGGCAAACGAGAAGAGAAGTATTAAGTATACAGGACACCATGAGAAGATTCGGTGTACATGTAGGTAGTTCTTGAAGAAGAAATGAGAGAGAACAAACCACACACAATTTGAGGACAACAGCGGAGACCATTTGCCAGCTAAGGAGAGGCACTGACTCCTTCATGCAATGACCCCAATGAATCTCAACATCTTAGACAAATTAAATCCATTCCTGGAGTAACTGCAGTAAACTTGCAGAAAATCAGAGATAGCATAAAACTCTTTTTTAAAAAAAAATTTTAAAGGGTGTAAAACAGAACAGTAAAATGAAACAAAACAAAACAGTGATAGGACGGTATGAAATCCACAATTGTTACTATACTGCAAACTGTTATCTTCTAAATAGTTGCTCAGACTACCGGCCCCAGGCCTGCAAAATCAATCAAACAACACAAATGTCAGGTTGCTTCCGTACTTCAGTTATTATCATCTCAGCCTAGGTTGCGTCTGTCGCGTAGGGGTAGCGGGTGTGTGAGTGGGAGGTGGAGGCGGTTTCCTTGTTGGTTCTCCCTGGCTGTCAGGTCCACCACCAGTGCAGGGGTGGGGTGCATGGCTTCCTTGATGCTTCTCCCCAGTCAGCAGGGCCATCACTCCTGGTCTTATTTTTGTTGGATTCCTGAATTGTCTCTCTTCAGGGGCTTAAAGTCTCAGTTCAGATCCTTCCTGTGTCCATGGGACCCACCGCGCTCCTCCTTCTCTTCCTCATGTTGCTGTATTCCAGGGTCTGGACACCAAAACTTGGAGAGGTTCTTGCTCTGCTACTCACCACCCCGCCATTTGCCCTAACATGAAATTCTTAAAAGTACCATTAAAAAAAATGTGCAGCCTGCCGTGCTGCTGCCGCCATCAGAAGACATGCTTCCTGTGGGCAGCCGGCACAGGCAGGAAGACGCAGCTAGGTAAGCCCAGGGTGCCCACAGGCTGCCATTGGAGACCCTGGCTTCCTTCGGGCAGAGAGTGCCCACCAGGATAATCAATCACACCCGTGTGCCTGCCACCATTGGGGGAGTCCCTGTGTAGACACGCAGGCTGAGAGAAGAAGCAGCCCCACCACCAGGCACCCCTGGCCACTGGGGAAGCCCAGTGTAGCTGCATGGGTCTGGAGAATCCTTCCCCACAACCTGCTACCTCCCTGAGAACCTGGGTTCAGAGAAACCTAGGTGCCTGTCCCATTCCCCTACACTATGGAGGGGCAACCAACATAGAAAGGACCTGTGACCCAACAACTGGTTTGTTGGGAGGAACCCAGGAGAATGTTGAGATGAAGGAGCAAAAGGCAATCCCAGAGCTCCAGCCCACACAGAACAAGTCTGGGAGAAAATGGAAATCACACACCTGAAATCTCCAAAAAGATAGCAACTTAAGTAAAGAAACAACTTCATGAGACTGTAAAGGTAATCAGATCAGAAATAATGTCTCAGGTAAAAGAAGAAATCACAAACATAATGTAAGAATTGCTAAGTATATCTAAAGAAGACATAGATTAAAAAAAAGAGAAGCATAGAAAATGGTGGAAACCTTGAATGCACAATATACAAAGGAATTACAATGCATGAAACAGATTCAAAGGGATATCCAGGAAATTAAAAAGTCCATCAAAAGCTGGCAAGACCACTTGAAAGAGACTGAAGATAGACTTTCAGACCTTGAAGACAGGATCACAGCTAGTGATTGTGAAAGGAAAGATCTTTTAAAAATAACAAAGGACCAGGAAATAACAATTCAACAGCTGCAAGATGACACAAAGAAAATAATTTAAGAGTGATAGGTATTAGCAAAGAAGCAGGGATCAACACAAATGAAATAAAAAGACTATTTACAGAAGTAATAGCAGAAAACTTCCCAAACATGGGAAAAGGATCTGGCATACATATAAGTGAGGGATATAGAACTCTAGCTAGCCATAACCAAAATAAATCTACACCCAGATGTATAATAATCAAGATCCCAGAAATTCAACATGAGAATAGAATATTAAAAGCTGTTAGAGAAAAGAAACAGATCACCTATAAAGGAGAACCCATCAGAATCATGACAGACTTTTCAACACAAACCATCAAGTCAAGAAGAGCTTGGAGTGAAGTATTTCAACTCCTGAAAGAAAATGACTTCCAACCCAGATTGATGTACCCTGCAAAACTATCTTTCAAAATTGATGAAAAAAAATAAGATACTTCCATGATAAAGAGCAACTGAAGGAATTTATGACCACCAAATCAACCCTATGGAGAGTGCTGAAGGGTATTCTAGGGAGAGATAAAGATGACCATGGTTCCAGGAACAGCAGCAGAGGAGGATCACCAAACAGGGCAGGCAACTGAATGAAGAGGAAAAGTGGAGGGCCAACAGCAGGAGGATAGCATGGCAGAGATGAACCAATGCATGCTGGCTGTAACCATTAATGTAGATGGCCTCAATTCACCAATAAAAAGAAACACAGGGAGAGTGAATCAAGAAATAAGACCCATCAATACACTGTATACAAGAAATACATTTAACTTGAAAGGAAATTCATAGGCTAAAAATCAAAGGAGAGAAAACAACTGTTCCACACAACAGGAGACCAGAAAAGAGAAAGGGTAACTTGCCCACCAACCACAGAATGGATAAGAAAGATATGGTATTCCATACAATGGAAAGCTGCCCAGCTATAAAGTAGGATAATCTTGAAGCTCTTGTAGATAAATGGATGCAACAGATCATGTTCATGGGTGAAATGGTCCAGACTCATATGGGTGAACACCAAATTATCTCCCTAGCATAAAAAACTGAAGGAGTTAGTGGGATCCAAAAAGCACAATAAACATTATGAAAATGATAGGGGAGGAAATGCCTAAAAAGGGAAAGTGGTAATTACTGTTAATTTCCTATTATCTTGTTTTGAATTCTTGTATCATTTTCATAATTTTGTTAGCTTTGGTTTTATTCTGTCTTTTGTTAGATTTTACTGTGTCTGATGGTATGACCTGCTATTTTTTTGTTGTTGTTGTTGTGGCACCGAGAATTGAACTCACAACCTCATGCCTGCCAGGCAGGCACTTAAGCCACTGAGCCAAACTCCCGGTCCTTGGGCAGCTATTTTGAAGATAATGAGATGTATTATGGTAACCATTGTTGATTTTCTATTGCCTTGTTTTGAAGTCCTATGATGTTTTCATTCTTTTGTTTTGACTGGCTTTATTCTTTTTTGTTTTGTTTGATTTTATTATATGTGATAGTATGGACAGCTATTTTGAAGAAAACAAGAGACATCATGGTAGCCATTGTTGATTTTCTATTATCTTGTTTTGAAGTCCTGTAATACATTAATCCTTTTGTTCTGTTTGATTTTATTGTGTGTGACAGTATGGACAGGTATTTTGAAGATATATGAGAGACATTATGGTAAAGAAAAAAGGTGCCAGGGTTCACGGTGCATGCCTATAATCCCAGCACTTGGGAGACTGAGGCAGGAGGATCATTGTGAGTTTGAAGCCAGTTTGAACTGCATAGCGAGATCCTGTCTCAAACACACACACACTCATTACTTTCAATAAGGTGGCAATAAGACTGAAAACTGAGTTCTCAAGAATGATGATAGAAGTCAGAAGGCAGTGGAATTGTCATACTGAAAAACTGTTACATAAAATTCTGGTTTAGAAAAAATATCCTGAAAAAAAGAAAAAAGAAAAAATATCCTGGCACATGCCCATAATCCCAGCATTCAAGAGACTGAGGCAGGAGGATTGTTGCAAGTTCAAGACCAGCCTGGGTGACAAAATGAGTTCAAGGTCAACCTGAACAGCATAGCAAGACCCTGTCTCAATAATACAAAAGAAAAAATCTTTCATCAATAAAGGTGAAACAAAGACACCTTCAGACAAATAAAAACTAAAAGAATTCATCAAGAGCAGGCACGCACTTAAGCAATTTCAAAAAGTACAGCTAAAGACTAAGGATGATAATCTCTGTAGAAGGACAGAGAAGTAGGGATAAAGAAAGAAGTTTATAAGTAGTAAATGAGTGACTAAATCTAAATGAACACTAGCTATATAAATAATAACAGTAATGAGGTTAAAACAACATATGGAATAATGTAAAAACCAAGAAGAACATATAACTTGGGAAGAAAGTACATTGAATTAAAATGTGCCAGGATACTTATATTATCTGAAATGAGGGTAAAGGTTTTGGCTAACCACAGACTGGGAAATAACTATGCCAATTGAATTCCTGGTATGGCCACTAAAATAGAAGAGGTAGTGTTTGTAGCTTTTGAGTGATGAAAATAAATTAACAGGGAAATAATGACATCCAAATCTTACCCAAAAAAGGGAGCAAGGAGAGAAAAACAGTGATACAAGTTCAAAGTACAAAATAAGGTGATAAATGTAAATGCAAAGGTATCAGCAACACATGAAAAGTAAATAAGTTAAAGCTGGGCTTGGTGGTGCCCACTTGACATCACAGCACTCAGGAGGCTGAGGCAAGAGTGTCACCATAAGTTTGAGGCAAGTCTAGGGTATATAGTGATTTCAAAGCCAGTCTGAACTACATAGTAGTTTGCCCTGTCAAAAAAAAAAAAAAAAAAAAAGGAAAGTAAATACCCCAGGTTGAAAGATAAATATGGTAATACTGGGTTAAAACCCAAAACAAGTGGATATATGTTGCTTAAAACAAAATAGATTTTAAGATGTAAGACTGGAGATTCTTAAAACATCACTTAAAAAGTGCAATTTGCCAGAATTATACAAAAATTTTGTATTTCTGTGCTTCGGCTAGCACAGCATTAGGGTTTAGATGTGGTGTGCCTTCCCCCACAGTCTTGCGTGCTCAGAGGCGGGCTAAAATGATTGGATTAGGGGGCTGCAGGTGACTTGCTGTTAGCAGGCAGGGCCTGGTTAGGGGACTGGTCACTGGGGGTGTGGCATGGAAGGTATATGTTCCGGGTTGGTCCTTCTAGCGGTATTTCCTGGCTGCCATGATGCCGGGAGACTTCTTCAGCAGCGTGCCCCTCTGCCATGTGGAGTCAGCCAACCAGGGACTGAACCCTCTTAAAACCATGATCCCAGATGAACCTGTGCTTTAGTTTGTGGGTGTCAGGTATTGTGTCTCAGCAAAGAGAAAAGTGACCCAGACATATAGCATCAAAATAGAAAAAAAAAAGCCGGGCGTGGTGGCGCACGCCTTTAATCCCAGCACTCGGGAGGCTGAGGTAGGCGGAGCGTTGTGAGTTCGAGGCCGGCTTGGGCTACAACGCGGCGCAAGGCCGGCCTGAGCTACATAGTGCGACCCTGCCTCAAAAAACCAGGGCCGGGACTTTGGGTCAGTGGCATAAGCGCCTGCCCTGGCAGGCGCGAGGCTGTGAGTTCAATCCCCGGTGCCGCAAAAAAAAAAAAAAAAAAAAGAAACGTTGAGGCAAAAAACTTGACAGAACAGAACAACAAATTTAAAAATTTTCAATCAGAGTAGGAAGTTTTTTTGTTCACTTTTTTTTGAGACAGGGTCTTGCTATATAGACGAGGTTGGCCTTAAACTCACTATGTAGCCCAGGCTGGCCTCAAACATTCTGCAATCCTGCCTCAGCCTCCTGAGTGCTGGAATAACAGGTGTGTGCCATCCCTGGTTCAGGGTAGGAAATTTTATATAGCTTTCTTGTTAACTGATAGGAGACAAAATATCACAGATGATCCAGAAAATTTGAATGCTGCAATTAACAACGTGAACTGAAGGCAACAAAATGAAGTAAGGACACTTACCCAAAGCCTGGGTAACAGACACTCTTTTCAAGAAGATGGAACATTTGGAAAAGTTGGTCACATGTTGAATAGTTAGGCAAGTTTTAATTTTTAAAGGATTGATACAAAATGTCTATTATTCAATCACAATGTATTTTGCTAAACATCAACCAGAAAAATGTAACTAGAAAAGTTCCATGTTCTTAGATATTAATAAATATACATCTATATATATATATTTCTTGGGGCACCAGGAATCAAGCTCACAATCTCACACCTGCCAGACAGGCACTTAAGCCACTGAGCCAAACTCCCAGCCCTAGTTTTTTTTGAGGCAGGGTTGCACTATGTAGCTCAGGTTGGCCTTGTGCACACTTTGTAGCCCAAGCTGGCCTCGAACTCACAACATTCTGCCTGCCTCAGCCTCCCAAGTGCTGGGATTAAAGATGTGCGCCACCATGCCCGGCTTATATATATTTCTAAATAACCCACGAATCAATAATATAATGAAACAAATGATAATAAATAGTGTATATTACAATTGAGGCAGCTAAATTAGCATTTATAAAAAAACTTACAGTTTTGTGAGTTTTTACGTATTTTATTACAAAAAATAAAACGAGCTAAGAATCCACTTTATGAAGTTTAAAAAAAAAAACTAGATGGAAGAATTCCGTGAGATAATAAGAAAATAAAAACAAAACTAGACACTAATCTTACTGGGAATCAAACTCATGACCTTGTTCCACTGAGTATATCCCAGGCCGCTTTCCTTCTTTTCTGTGCTGGATATTGAATCCAGGGCCTCAGGTGTACTAGACAAACACTTTATCATTGAACTACATCCCCAACCACTTATAACTGTAGCATAAAATGAGAAGCATCTAGAAACAACACAAACAAAATATGGCCACGATTTCTACTTAGAAAAGTATACAAACTTGAAAGAAATTATATGCTAAACAAACAGGATAAAATATGCTATACTGATTTAGAGATTCCATACCATCCTGACAGCTTCACTGTAACAAGCATAGTTCTAAAATTTATGTGGCAGTGCACAGGGTCAAAACCAGTGAAGACACTCTTGAGATAGAAGAACCAGCTCTACCAGATATCAAGCTTACAGATCTGTAGTGATCAGGATGGTGAAATTTTAGCACAAGGAGAAGTACCTGGTCCAACGGAATGGGACACAATCCACAACACGTGGCTTGGAAAATGATTTTTAAAAGAAAACACCAGTGAGTCGTGGTGGTATACTTGGGAAGGTGAGGCGGGAGGATTGCTGCAAATTTGAGGGCAGCCTGGGCTGCAGAGTGAGTTCAAAGCCAGGCTGAACTATGTAGTGAGACCCTGTCTCAAAAAGTCATAAAAAGAAAAGACGTCAGAACATGAAAATGTCACCAATGAATGGAGGACTATACTTCCATTGTATTTTAACCAATAAAGGACAGGATGCAGAAAATAAAGAAGTTACAAGACCTTAAGAAGAGAATATTCAGAAATATATGCAAAAGATTTAGGACTTAATAACAAAACAAATCAGTTTCATTAGTAATCAGGGAGATGCAAACTAAAATGATGAGATATTATTACAATGGATATATATCTGAGTATGGTAAGGGAATCTAACAATAAGAACTTTTACTCATTGCTAAAGGAAGCACAATAAGATAGCCACTCTAGAAAATCATCACACTTCATATAAGCATATCCTCTAATAATATCATACCTGGGATATGGGGTAAATATCCTGAAGAAATTATGCACGTATCAGCCATGAGACATGTTCTACAATGTTTACTATAGCATTGTTCACAATACCACAATTTGGAAAAAATCCACTAACAATAGAGGTAATAATTTATGATCTATAAATACAATGGATGCAACACAAATGAATGGACTCCTGTTACATGCAACATTATGTGTTAATTTCACAAATACCGTGGTACCTTGGTTCGCTAGCATTTCTTTCCATGATTCTTGCTGCAAACCAAAACAGGATCAATGTTCACCTTATTGGGAAATCTGATTTGGTTTTCATCCAATTCAGTTTGCAACCAGAATCATGGAAATAACTAAATTCGTGGACTGAGGTACCGCTGTATAATTTGAAGCTCTGGAAGGATATGGATTTTTGAGGGACATTGATTATGGCTTGAACTGTGTCCCCAGTCCTAGTGATGCTATTTGAGAAAAGGGTCTTTGTAGTTGTAGTCAAGGTAAGATGAGGTCACTAGGGTGGGCCTTAGTCCAATATTATTGATGCCTTTATAGGAAGAGGAAGAGACATAGAAACAGAGGCAGAAAAGAAAGTACCATGTAGGAGTGGAGAAGGAGAGAAATGATCATCCTGGAGCCCAGGAGCACCAAAGCCCGCCAGCAACACTAGCAGCAGGTTCTGCTCTAGTATTAAGAGAGAGACAGAGAGAGAGAGAGAGAGAGAGAGCAGCTCTGCTAATGACTCCATTTCAGATTTCCAGCCTCCAGCCCTGACAGAAAATAAAGTCCCTGCAGAGTTAAGTGACTTACTTTGTATGCTCTGTCACGGCAGCTCTGGGAAAGAAATCCCTAACACATTGATATATCAGGATGTGCTCCAGCTGTCTGCTTTCCCTTTCCCAAAGTTTCTTTCATTTGTCATTTCCTACCTTCTTTTGAATTCACTGGGATCTTTTTTCCACCTCATATATTTTCTCTGCTAGTATATACCCTCCAACTCCTTACTAACTTTTAAAGTACTACATTAGAAACTTCTGCTGGCAAATGCAAAAGTCCAAAGATAATCAATCTCTTTGTCTCCCCAAATTATATAAAGACACTATGATACTTTTAAGTTTTATCACCTCTTTCCTCATATGTTACTGTTGACCAAGATATTCGTTTTATGTATTAAACAGTAAATTACACTTTAATAATGCATTATAAGGCCAGTGATTTTTGCATTTACTTACCTGTGGATTTAAACAATTGTGAGTGGCAAATAGGAAAAAATTGCATCTATCTTGAACATTTATATAGCTGCCGAGGGGGCAGCAAGAGCGTCCTCTGACTCTTGAGTCTTTGCAGGAAGACTTAGAAAATGCATTCACTAGAGGGAGAGGAAACTGGGACTCTTTTCCCACCTTTGATGGTCAAAAAACTAGGGGGCACCCGGATTTGAACCGGGGACCTCTTGATCTGCAGTCAAATGCTCTACCCCTGAGCTATACCCCCAGCTATGCCAGAGAAGCTAAATTAGCACCCTTTCTCTGTGCAGCCACACCCACTGCCTCTGCCGAGTTGCCATGCCAGGCCAGGTCCCTCAGTTGCCAGGCCTGCTTTTCAGCTAAGGCATCTTCATTTGCCTTAAAGGAGACAATAGGTTCCCTTTTCCACAGTTCTGCAGTCTGTGCACACTTGCCTCTGCATGAGGGCAGGGCTTGGAGGAATTAGTTCCCTGACAACTGGAAGGATCTGGAGGAATACTTACGTTTTGGGTGTTGTGTGGGCATTTGGAAAATACTCAATGGCCCAGCCAAGCCTGCAATACCTCAAAGATAGACCCTACAATGTCCGGACACCAGATCATATCTTTCTCCACACAGTCACACCCTAAGATGCCAGCTGAACCTCTCTTTTGTACCAGAGTTCCACATATCAATCTTTTTATCTGCTGGGTGAGATGATCCCTCTGAAGAAAAGACTCAAACTATGATTTTTTTCTAAGCTCAGAGTCCATTCTGTTCTGCTCCGTGACACTGGGTTGTGGGCTCCTAAAACCACGCCTACCTTTTGTTGCTGGCTCTCTGACTTGTCAGTATGGCTACAGAGGGACTGGAGGTCAGGACAGGAGGAAGCTTTCTTTCTCTCTGCTCTGGGTTTTGTCCATGTCACCTGAAAGTAACAACTCATGCCAGCAGCAACAGTGACTGCAGCCCGCAGCCTGGCGCTCACAGGACCAGCTACATCATGCCACCTCAGAGATGTGGGCCTGGGCCCCAGCCCACAGAGATGTCCTCCAACTTCTAAGACCACAAAGACTGCTGCTAAGGGTGGCAGAAACTTCCTGAAGGTACTTTCTGCAGGTTGCTTAGTCTTCTGCCATTGCTCTTCCTGTCTCCGTGTAAGACAAGTTAAAATCCTAACTCCCAGAACCACAGAATGTGACACTTAAAAACATGGTCATTGCAGATGTCATTAGTTAAGATGAAGTCATTCTAGACTAGGGCGGGCCCTCAATCCAACGTGACTCAGGTCCTAATAGGATGAGAGTGTGACAGGTAGGGGAAAGATGGCCACGTAAAGACAGAAGCAGACTGGAGAGATCACCTGGGAGTCAAGGAACATTAAGCACATCCAGCAAACACTAGAAACTGGAAGAGGCAAGAAGTTATTTCCCTGCATTGTCAGAAGGAGCACAGCCCTGCTTAGAGCTTGGTTTCAGACTTCTCCAGAAACTGAGAAAATGTGTTTCTATTTATTTATGCTATGCATCTTATGACCCTTTGTTAAAGACAGCCCTAAAAAACTAATATACTGGCCAGCAATTATTTTATTGAATTCTCTCTGTTAAAATAACTGGTGTGGTTTTTTGTTGGGGACCACAAATTTACAATGGCTAATTTTGCATACTTCCATAAGGGATAAAATGGAGGCTTGGGATTATCCATATTACCCATCTGAGACTTCCCATTGACTCTTCTTAGTATGAGACCATCTATATCCTCTTGAGGCATCCCAGGATTATACTTGCCCATTAGGTCATAAACCTCTGAGTCTTCTGCCAAACTGGAATCTCTTGCTAGCCCCACCTATCACTGTATACACCCAATAAATAGTGGCTGTTTTGGAGTATCAAGAGAGGACTCATCTGGAGATATCAACTTCCCAGCCACTCAGGTATCACTAAACTTGTCTGTCATTTACTTTCTCACTGTATCCTTAACACAGACAATCAGGGATCTTTGCCAGGTCCCTGATGTTTTCTTTTTTCTCCAAACTGAACCTTGAATGATGAAGAAACTGCTACTAGTAGGTTACCAGGAAACAGACCTTCAAAGAGGGCACTGGGGATGGCTCTCGTCTTGTTCTTGGTCTTCACCACAGGGTTGAGTGCTTGACTTGATCCTGAACCCCAGGGAAGTTCAGTAGGCTGTGGTCAGTTTCCTCCTGTGAGAGGACACCAGAATGATCTCTACAATCAAGTATAACTTGGTGGTGTCAATTAGGCTCAAGGGGAGCACTAAGCAGCAGATAAAACAGCCTCTCTGAGAGTCACTATTCAGATGCTGAAATATAGCATCATGAGGAAGACAAGAAGGAAGGAAGAGGACCCCTGGACCCAGGAAGAATCTGAAGTGCGAATTGAATTCCACAGAGAAAGTAAAAAGAAAAACTTCAACAAAGAAGAGAAAGTAAGCCGGGCGTGGCGGCACACGCCTTTAATCCCAGCACTCAGGAGGCTGAGGTAGGCAGAGCGTTGTGAGTTCGAGGCTGGCTTGGGCTACAACACGAGCGCAAGGCTGGCCTGAGCTACACAGTGCGACCCTGCCTCAAAAAACCAGGGCTGGGACTTTGGCTCAGTGGCTTAAGCGCCTGCCCTGGCAGGTGCAAGGTTGTGAGTTCAATCCCCGGTGCTGCAAAAAAAAAAAAAAAGAGAAAATAGCTGGCAGTGCCTTCTCACTGAGACAGGATTCACTGCATGACAGGAGCTGTTTGAACCTGGGGATGCACGGTCATGGTGACAGTGACAGCGACAGCTGGTGACCCTGGTGGCCTCTGCAGAGACACAGCAGTGGAGGGGAGTGGACGTGGAGGACTGCACTGGCTGGCAGTGAGTGCAGGGAACTCAGTCCTCCCACGGGAAGAGAGTGATTAACTGGGAGTCATTTTGAAATCAGGCAGGATAAGCCCAGAACACAGAAGTGCTGCAGGCTTTCTCTAGCAGCTCCTAGCTGGGTGCAGACCCATGGAAATTGTCTGGACTGTAGCACACCCAGTCTGGTCTGAGGGCAGGCCTGCTGAGATTATCTACTACTCCACCATAAAGCAACTGCTGGCTTGTTGGGATAGATCGGCATGATTCAAGACTGTCTCCACAGGTTGTCTACTAGTACAACCAGAGAGAATCCTAGAAGTGGATTATTTGCTTTTCTTTTCTTCTTTTTTTTGTTAGTTTTTTCTTCTTCTTCTTCTTCATTGTCTTTGTATGAGTGTGAAAGTGGTTCCTAACCTCTTTGTGGGTGTGGTTCTTTGTAGTCTACATTTTATCTCTTCCATCTCTCTTTTCTTTCAGTCTTATGCACCAGTTTCCCCAAGTTGGCGGGATCCCCCTTTGTCCTCCAACCTTACTTATAATCTCTTTCTCTCTTTACACTTCTGTATCTTCTCCTTAATCCATTTTAAATTTTAACCCCAAGGGCAAAATTGACACATACAGATTATTATTGGATGTAATTATCTGGCTTGTTTTATATTTTGTTATATAATCACAAATCTAGTTTGTACGGTTAAAAGATGCAAATTAAGGGCTAGTTAAGTTTTTTGTTTACTAGCCTGTGTTTGATGCTATTGGTACCACTATAGCCAAAATTGACATAATTGCTCTAAACAGCTGTTGGTCCTGATAATCCATGATTGAGATTAACTAAGGGTCACAGAAAATATGGTGGCACAGTGCCAAAGAACCAGGGACCAGGCCAAACAAGCAACAACTTCTCACCTCCAACAAACTGAAGAGGTAAGATCTTCCAGCAGACTCAAAACCCAAAAACCAGCTACACCTGGAAGATACCTCAGAGAAGTAATTATCACCAAAGTGTTCTAAATACTACCAATAAAGCAACCCACCATAGGCAACTTACAAACATCACCCCAGGAATTAAACTAAAAAAAGAAAAGAAGTGAGAAGACACTTAAACAAGATGCAGCCCCAGACATCCAGTTTGCCAAAGGCAAACCCAGGGGGCAATGAAGTAGGACAATCTAAAAGCCCCCAACAAGGTCTCTCCAAAGTGGTAACAACAAAGAAATTGAATGAAGCTCTGGAAAAAATGAAATCAGAAATAACCTCTCAGATAACTACAGAGATTGCCAAAATACACACCATACTTAGCGATGTTAGAGCAGACACAAACAAACAAAAAAATAGACGAGCTTAGGCAAATTATGGAAGCACAGCATAGGAAAGAAATTGAATCCATAAAGCAGATTCAAGCAGACATGCAGGAGAATAAAACCTCCATTGAAATTATTTGAAGCAGATTAGGTTAAGGTGAAGACAGGATCTCAGATATTGAAGACAGGCTTGAAGATAGTGACCAGGTAAAGAAACATTTCTCAAAAATAGCAAGGGACCATGAGAAATCAATCCAGCAGCTGCTAGATGAAACAAAAAAGAGTAACTTAAGATTAATTGGAATCAATGAACAAGCAGGAGATACCACAAATGACTTTAAAAACATGTTCACAGACATCATGACAGACAACTTTCCTGGTGGAGAAAAAGAATTTGACATGCAGATAAACAAGGCATATAGAACTCCAATTAGCAATGATCAAAAAAAATCTACAGCCAGGCATATCATAGTCAAGATTCCAGAAATTCAACACAAGAATAGAATCCTAAAAGCTGTTAGAGAAAAGAAACAAATCACTTATAAAGGAAAGCTCATCAAAATTACAGCTGACTTCTCAGCACAAGGTCTCAAGTCAAGGAGAGCTTGGAGTGAAGTACTCCAAGTTCTAAAGGAAAACAACTTTCAACCCAGACTGATGTACCCTGCAAAACTATCTTTCAAAACTGATGGAGAAATAAGATACTTCCATGACAAAGAACATCTGAGGAAATTTATGACCACTGAACCAGCACTCCAAAATGTTCTGAGGGACACTCTAGAAAGAGATAATAAGGACTACATCTCCATGAACCCCAACAGAAGGAATCCACCAGGGAAGGCAAACAATTAGAGAGAAGGAAAAAAAAAGGGGGAGCCAACAACAGGAAAATAACATGATAAGGATAAGTCAATACATATCAGTTATAACCATCAATGTTAATGGTCTTAATTAACAATCAAAAGACACAAACTGGCAGAAGGGATCAAGAAGCAAGATTCAACAATATACTGTGTACAAGAAACACTTTTAACTCAAAAAGAAATTCGTAGACTGAAAATCAAAGGATGGAAAACAATACTCCATGTGACAGGAACCCAGAAAAAAAGCAGGGGTAGCTATTATATTTGCAGACAAAGTGAATTTCAAGCTAAGACTGATTAAGAAAGATAAAGAAGATCACTACATCCTCATAAAGGGAACAATCCAAGAGGAAGAGGTAACAATCATAAATATATATGCAACAAATAACAGTGCACCCAGCTATATAAAACAATTACTAATGGACATGAAAAATCAAATAAGCCCTAATACAAGTGTATTGGGAGACCTCAACACTCCACTGTCACAAAAAGACAGATCAACTAGACAAAAAAATCAATAATGAAATATTAGAACTAAATCAAACTTTTGAGCAAATGGACCCAGTAGTTGTCTATAGAGTGCTCTACCCCATAACATCAGAATACACATTCTTTTCAGTTGCACATGGGGTGTTCTCCAAAATAGATTAGGCTCAAGAAAAAAAAGAGGAGCTGGGTGTGGTGATGCACGCCTTTAATCCCAGCACTCAGGAGGCTGAGGTAGGAGGAGCATTGTGAGTTTGAGGCCAGTTTGGGCTACAATGTGAGCAAGGCCGGCCTGAGCTACATAGTGCGACCCTGCCTTGCAAAAATTAGGGCTGGGAGTTTGGCTCAGTGGCCTAAGTGTCTGCCTGACAGGCTCAAGGTTGTGAGTTTGATCCCTGGTATGGCAAAAAAAAAAAAAAAAAAAAAAAAAAAAAAAAAAAAAAAAAAAAAAAAGAGAGAGAGAGAAAAGAGGTTTTTTTAAGGTGTGTACCTAGATTTGACCCAGAAACCTCTCTTTTCTCCTCCCTCCACTTGGTACCAGGAATTGAACTCACAACCTTGCACCTGCCAGGCAGGCGCTTAAGCCACTGAACTAAAACCCCACCCCTAGTTTTTTCAAGGCAGGGATGCACTACGTAGTTTATGCTGGCCTTGAACTCACAAGGCTCCACCTACCTCAGCTTCCCAAATGCTGGGATTAAAGGCGTGCACCACCACGCCTGGCTGAACCAGGGACCTCTTGATCAGCCCTACCCATGAGCTGTGCCCCCTTTTATTGAGCAGTTTGTAATCAGAACTTCTCCACTTGTGCACTTACTTACATACACTCATTCTCACTCTGCAGACAGCTACTCCTCTATAAATGGACCTCCCAGTGCTATAACTATCCTCTTCCTCCAAAAAGACACCATTGCTTCTTGGTACCAGCTTGGAGGGTCACATTTGAAACAACAAAGTCTGTACCTAGCTCGATGTTCAGACAAAAGACAGAGGCCAGGAGGGATACGCTGCTTTCTGAGCAAGAACCAGAACTTTCTAGTTGATTTCATTTTCTAATGACTCATGGCTTGGGACTAAAATGACTTCCCACCTCTCCTTCAAATTCTACATCTGTTTAAGGCACTCACAGTTTCAAATTGTATTGCAGCTTTCTGTGTCACATTGCCTGCCCTTTGCAAAGCAGATTCACTGTGCTTTGGTTACCACGTTGACCTGTTGCCTCTTAGACTGCACTTTTACTACTTTCCTAAATCCAGCGAGAAAGAACACACATATGTGCACACACACACACACACACAGAGCAAGCTGCACACAGCAAGGTTATTATTCACAGACAGGCAGCACAGGACAGTAGAAACCTAGACTTGGCATCTGCCGATCCCCTGAGACTCAGGCAAGCTGCCCAAGGTGAATGAATCTTGTCAATACATGGCCCACTTGCACCACATCTGAGCTGGACAGTAGCTCTCTCTTGGTTTTGTACCTTGGGTGACAGGACTTGCTAAAGCTTCAGGTTCCTTAGAGGGGTGAGTCCATATTAAGGAACTTGATATTATTTACGTATTGCTGCATAGCAAAACACCTCCAAATTCAGCAGCTTGCAAAAAAAAATTACTGACTACATACTGTGTTTTCAGAGGCTCAGGAGTCTAGGAATGGCTTAGCTGGGGGTCCCTGGTTTCAGGTCTCTTGTGAGGCTGCAGGTGTGCTGTCACCTGGGCTGTCACCTTCTGAGGATTTGACCGGGGCCAGAGGACCATTCTGAGCTGGCTCACACCAATGTTGGAAGAGGCCTCAGGGTTACATCCAGGTGCTAGGAGCCAGCTGGAAATGAGCAGCTACTGTCCTAAGGGGTGATGGCTCACTGACTAGCACACCCTGCATCTTTTTTTTTTATATACATATACATATACATATACATATACATATACATATACATATACATATGTTGCTTCTTTCATCTTCTCACACTAATGAGACAATACAATGTTTACATATGTGTCTTACTTATTTCACTAATGAGTATTGTATCAAGTTGCATCCATTTACCTATAGGAGTCTCCAGCTTATCTTTCTTGATGGCTGAGTAGTACTTCATTTTATAAAAATACCACATCTTTTTTATCTGTTCCTCAGTCGATGGGCATTTAGGTTGTTTCCATGATCTATTATAAATTTTGCTGCTACAAACATGGGTGCACATATATCACTGTGGTATGATGTTTTTAATTCTTTTGGGAAGATACCCAGAATGGGAATAGCTGGGTTGAATGGGACTTCTTGTCCTAGTTTTTTGAGGAATCTCCATACCAATTTTCACAGTGGTTGCACCAGTCTGCATTCCCACCAACACTGGAGAAGGATTCCCTTTCCCCCACAGCCCCTCCAGCATTTGCTATTGGTTGATTTCTTGGTAACAGCCATTCTTTCTGGACACCTTGCATCGTGCATGTGGAGGAAAGGAAGTTCCCAGGGCAACTTAACAGCTGAGAAACAGAGGGGTGCACGGTGCCCGCAGCTGTGCTCAACCTGTAGAGTGGGCTTGGCGTAGGCAGAGTTGCTGTTCTGTGAGGTCTGAAGTAACAAAGCACTTTCCCTGGACTCTTCCACATTGTTACAGGGAAGCTGAGAGGGTCACAGTGCCACCGCTGGGCAGAGGGTTCTTTTGCTCAACTTACACTGATCGCAAATAGGCAAAGTGTCAACAGCCCCGAGCTTTCAATGTCAGTGGCTTTTAGTAGTGGTGGCCTCAGCCACTGTCTTGACAGCTGGAGCTAGCAGCCGTTGCAGGTCTTGGGAACTGCTCTGGCCAGTAGTGATGGTGGCTCCCAGCAATTCTCCATCGCTCTCTGCCATTATCTGTCACTAGCTGCCTTCAGTGTTAGCAGCCACTTTCAGAACCAAGGTCTTTGGATACCGTCTCTTAACTCAAGACAGAAATCACAAGTGGCAAGAGTATGCTGTTGAGAAGAGGCTTTAGTAGAAGTTACCCTGTAGCATTAGGGCGAGTGACGCATGAGCAGACCCTCTGAGGGTGCAGGGAGGTTACTTCTCTTTTTTTTTTTTTTTTTTTTTTTTTGCGGCACCGGGGATTGAACTCACAACCTCGTGCCTGCCAGGGCAGGCGCTTAAGGCACTGAGCCAAACTCCCGGCCCGGGTTTTTTTTGAGGCAGGGTCGCACTATGTAGCTCAGGCCGGCCTTGTGCTTGCGTTGTAGCCCAAGCCGGCCTCGAACCCACAGCGCTCCGCCTACCTCAGCCTCCCGAGTGCTGGGATTAAAGGCATGCGCCACCACGCCCGGCTAGGGAGGTTACTTCTACAGGACAAAAGGTGAGTCTGTGCATATGGGGTGTGGATATTTTCTGCTTAGTCATGAATTGGGGAGGGGCACCTCACACCCCTGATTGAGAGGGCTGAGAGGGGCAGAGCCTTCCAGAGAGGATGCAAGGAGGAGTCATCCGGAATGGGTGCATTGAGGAAGCCTGCTGCAGCCAAAGTAACCATTTTGGAGAGCTGCTATGGGTGTCTGATGTAGCTGTGGCCAGATGTGGGGCAGCCATGGAAGAAAGAAAAATGACAGATGATAGATAGATAACACCTCCTGGGGTGTGCCAGGCCCTTCTCTCCTGTCTCAACCAAGCACCCAGCTGACTCCAAAACAGGGAAATTTCTTTATCAAGGAAATGGCCTTGTTAGAAAATTCATCTTTCAATGACTGCCTCAGAGCTACCGAGCTTGGGGCTGAGGCATTGTGGAGAGTGAAAATGTGTGAACTTCAGAGCCCTCTGTATTTGTTTTTGCTCTGAGGCTTAAACGAGATGGAAATATATCTTTCTTCTATGAAGGATGGCTGGTGGGGGAGAGGCCCTGGCTGGCGTGGCAACTCCAAGGATCCTAGGGACATAGGCTCCTTGTGTCTCTCTGGTCAGCCTTCCTTACAAGGTGGATCTCAACATCACAGTTGGCAGTTGGTGCTCCAGCCATCATGGCTATGTTTCCAGCAGGAAGAAGGAAAGGAGTAAAGGCAGAAAAGAGACACATATCATGTTTATCTTTTCTTGAGTTTTCCCCGAAGTCTTGTCAGATGACTGTTTCTTAACCTTCATTTGCCTCACCTGGCTAAAGAGAGGGAGGAGCCGTGGTCTTTAGCAGGGAATATAACTGCTCAGTGTAGAATCAGGAATCAAATAATCATCTTCCTGAAGTTCCACCTATGAAGAGCTATTATGTGAATATTCACTGTCATTCAGAGATAACAAAATACATTTCTCAGTAGATGAATCCGTATATTTTCACTTCTGTTTGATTACCAGAAAGCTACAAGGTATCTTTTATATTTCACAGTAGTGGCTCCTCCTAACCAAAGTTCTCTGGATTCAATTAGTATTATTTTTATTTATTTATTTGTTTATTTATTTATTTACTTGGTATCTGGAATCAAACTCATGACCTTGTGCTTGCCAGGTAGGCGCTATGCCACTGAGCTGTATCCCCGGCCTTGAAATAGGTTATTCACTACATTTCCTAGACATTTGGCTGGTACCTTTTCATACTCATTTTACTGGTTAGAATTTTATTATGACTTTTATTGTGAGCAGCCTCAGATCCTACAGTTTAAAAGCCAGCGTGGTATAAACAAATAAAATCAGGACGGTAATAATTAGGTATTAGGGAACACAGAGAAAGCTTCAGACAGTTTACCTCTCCTCCAGGAGATGACTTTGGCTTAGGAGGCAAAACTGAAATTCGAAAAGTGTCACTATGGAAGCACTTCAGTCTTTCCTGTGGTTGGAAAATTTGGTGGTTTCCCAAGTCTGCGTAACCAGATGGCTCAGTTACTTTCTCCTTGCTAAGACGCAACGCCGGACACCCACAGTTTAAAGGAGGAGAGGTCACTGCGGCGCACGGTTGGGAGAGGTTTCAGTTCATGGTCAGTTGCCTCCAACGTAGGGCAGCTGCCTGAAGGGCCTGGTGGAGGAGAAGCTGCCCCAGACATGCTGGACAGGAAGCAGAAAGAGAGATCAAGGGAAGAGGGAGGAAGATAAACCCTTCCTGGCTACAGCCCAGTGACCCACCCCTTGGGATCGGGCCCTACCCACTACCAGGAAGTCTGCTTTAAACTGCCATCATCAATCGCCTCCAAAAACCTTTCCAAAGAGCTTATGAGACTCTTGGGGGACATCTAGATATAAACCATAAGCAAGATAAAAGAGGGGTTACGTTTCTTCGGATGGAAAAATGTTGCCATAGGGGGCACCCGGATTTGAACCGGGGACCTCTTGATCTGCAGTCAAATGCTCTACCCCTGAGCTATACCCCCAGCTGCCTAGGTACTGTTAATAATGATACTTTATTTCCAGTATGCCTGAGGCT